>CAAE01014738.1:1794326-1878808 GCA_000180735.1 Tetraodon nigroviridis
AGGTAGATAGATAGATAGATAGATAGATAGATAGATAGATAGATAGATAGATAGATAGATAGATAGACAGGTAGATAGATAGATAGATAGATAGATAGATAGATAGATAGATAGATAGATAGATAGACAGGTAGATAGATAGATAGATAGATAGACAGGTAGATAGATAGATAGATAGATAGATAGATAGATAGATAGATAGATAGATAGATAGATAGACAGGTAGATAGATAGATAGATAGATAGACAGGTAGATAGATAGATAGATAGATAGATAGATAGATAGATAGATAGATAGATAGATAGATAGATAGATAGATAGATAGATAGATAGATAGATAGACAGGTAGATAGATAGATAGATAGATAGATAGATAGATAGATAGATAGATAGATAGATAGATAGTTTTCGACGTTTCGAAAGTAAAATGTAAAATACTTGTAAACACCCCCACCTACCGGGGGACTGTGGTATCGCACCAGTGATTGACGCCTCTCAAAGCCATTATAAACCTCATGTGTTCCTATGTGTTCAATCTAGTTCTACACAAACCAAAATGTGTTTTGTGTCCTTTTTATGGTTATTTTCGCCAACGCAAGGAAGTTTAATGGTGATCTTGAAAAAACAGATCAGGGGTGGGATGGAAACACTGAATACGGGGGAAAAATGCCAGATGTCTCTCACCATTCTTACTGTGTAAACTTTCCTGGCTACTTGAAATGTCAGATCAAGCCCTTCTCCAGAGCAGAAAATAGGTTCTGAAGACACACTGCAAATAACCCAAACTGGCTGATATGGTTTGACCTAAGCAGAAGAACAGATTAATGATAAGTGACGTTGGTTCATTCCGGGTGAAAATGTTTTACATTCAACTGAACAACTTTCGTGATATGACTGATTGCTGTCACCGCATGTCAAACGCTGCGTTTGCCATCCCTGTTTATTGAGCACATCCGCTGGGAAATGCCGGAAGCAGAGGTCTCAGAGGGCCGAGGCCTGGTGCAGCTCCTGGGCCTGGCGCATGCCCAGGCCAGCTGCTGCAGCCTGTGGAGGAGGCTCGGGTTCTAAACGTCTCCAAGTTTGTTCAGGTTCTTGATGACCTGGTTGTTAGTAGAATGGGCAAATGTTTGGACAGCTGCTCCAGCTGTTGCCAGGCTGTCTGACAGCAGTGGCGGCTGCGCAGGAAATATGTGGCTGAATACTGATGAACTGGGATTTCATTCACAACTAGCATTTAACACCGTGATTTATATAAAACGTCCTTACATATAACAGAGTGATGCAACATTTTATCATACAAAAGACGAATATCAGTCTTTCCCCCCTTTTACCCCATTTATTTGTCTTTGTTTTGGTTTTTTGTAGAAGTTAATTCCCAAATCCTTCCCATTTCCACCAGCAGGCGTCAGTATTTCCCACCGTTCCCATCCCCGCAGGTCCCACAACGTCCCATTGATAAAAAATGTTTACAGGTTATATTTCCCACAATCCTGAGCTCTGTGCCAGGACATGACGTTTTTTCCTCCCCCACCACAAATTGTGCATTAAAGCAGCTGCATTAACCACGTAGTCCCGCAAGCTGCGAGGGTAACGTTTGCTGGGACTCATGTCAAAGTCTGTGGGTGAAAAGATGGTTTTATTGTACGAATTGTATTCGATTACCTAGTTATTGTGCTTTCTTATCAGAATGCTACTGAATATAATGAACTACTTCACTCGGCCTAATGATTAATGATGTTGTGTCTAATAATTGTAATCTCAGGTAGGCGTAGGTAATGTGCGCGGGTGAAGCATCTGGAAGAAGTAGCACTTGTACCATTTTTCATCTTTTATTGCTTCGAACATTTTTCCATCCCATTGTCATCGTGTCCTTGAGCAATTTGCAAAACATCATTGACAACGAAGGAGAGATGAGGTCCCACCGGCTCCACGTTGAGTGAAGAAATTAAAAAAACTGGTTTATGCTGAAATATAAGGCGAACACAACCATTCCACACACTCACACACACACACACTCGGCTGTCCCTAGTTTAACTCTGAGCGATGTCATTGGCGACGGTGAATTTGTTTACCATATTTGGCAAGATAGCGATCCAGAGCACACAGGAATTGGGCGAAGGCTGCCGCCACTCACCAAAAAGCTCGCCCATGAAGCTTTACAAACATTACAAGGCCTGATGGGAGTTGTAGTCATAAACAAACCCTGCCTGACGTTCACTCGGGGAAGATTCCGCCTCTTTTGTCAGGTTTAATACGGTAAAACAGTGGTAATACAAATCCAATCCAATCTAAAGGAGTGTGTTTAGCTAGCATGAAAACAATGTGTAGAAGAAGGCGTCAGGAGGCGGAAGAGGCCACGCCGACAGGGAACATCCGGTCACGCGGTACAAGCCCCACCGGCGAGGCTCGCTCCTGATTGGCTCTGCCCGCCTGTCAATCACGCAGCGCCGCCTCTACGCTCCCACAGTAAATATTTGTGTTTGCTCGACCCGGCTGTAATGGTGGACGACTAAGGTGGAGGAACGGAACACAACTAGGGCGAAGAAAGAGAGGAAAACGGTCGAAAGTCTGCCCGAGAGCCAGTCGCCGCGAGTAGGACACGGTGTGCGTCGAAAATGGATGAACTTAAACATCAGGTGATGATTAACCAGTTCGTCCTGACGGCGGGCTGTGCGGCGGACCAGGCGAAGCAGCTTCTCCAGGCGGCTCACTGGCAGTTCGAGGTAAAGGAAGCGGGGTGAACGGCTCGGCCCGGGGCTGGCGACGGCCGCTGTCGGTGCTCACCCTCCGACAGGACTGGAGCTCGGCCGGCGGCCATTGGTCCCCCTAGGATGCCCAAATTGATCCCAAACTCAACATGATCATCAACTTTATGCGGCTAATACTCGGGCCACCGGGTTTTTTTTTAAAGAATTACTACATTTAAATCCGTTTCTAGTTTTGTTTCCTTTGTGCGAGCTATAGTAGGACGAAGCTAATTAGACTCTACACCAGATTAAAAGCTATAATCCGATATATGACAGCAGCGTGTCGTTGTCTGGTGCCATTACGCAACATAGCTGCCGACTCAATCACTTTCAATTTTCAGTCTTTTTTTCTCCCTTCCGTGTTTTTGCTTTTTATCATCTAAAACACCAAACATCACAAAATCCCCCTTTTCTGTGCTTCCATTGTAGACTGCCCTCAGTGCCTTTTTCCAAGAAACAAATATTCCATATGGCCATCATCATCAAATGGTGAGTGCGAGGAGCAGGTTTTTGTTGAAATGTTATTTGTGCTTCCGCTTGCATGGATTCTCAACAGCCGTGCCTTCTGCTCCGTGTTGTTGAGGGTAACCAGCTCTCATAGGGCAGGAGGGATGATGATGTACTAACAATAACAAAGCACATGTCGGCCATGTTGTGAGCTTCCAGAAATAAACACAGAGGCAGGCATGCAGCTGCAGCGGCCACGGAAGGAGGGAGGGAAGCCAGAATTCATGCGGGATGAAAAGCAAACAGGCCAGGAAAATATGAAATTCCTCCTTCTTTTATTGTATCATCGGATCAGCGAGCGGCAGGAAGCGCTGCGCCTCTGTCTTTGCTGAACCCAGCGTCAGTATCCTGGACAGAGGACCGCTGCCTTTCACCGGCTCCCCGGCAGTTCCCTGGACAGTCCTCCCTGCTGCTCCTGCCGCCCCTGACGTGACACACACCGAAGTGTTTCAGGCACGGTTTGGGTTTTGCACCGTGGAGCGCTGTGTGTGTTACGCTGGGTTACACCCGGCGCGTGTGTGTCAACATGGGACAGCTGCTGTCCGCTAGCGGCCTGGTGGGAAACGCTTGATGGTCTCATAGCTCGTTGTGTGTTGTGACAGAGGGAGCGTCGAATCAAGCCTCCAAATGTGGTATTGGCGGACTGGAACGGGTCCAACGGTTGAATGGTCTGAGTGGGTTCGTATCAGCAGAGCGACGTTAATCACAAGAGCTCAGGGGAAGTGAAGCCGAGCACCACAGTTACCTGGTTAGCAAACCCCAACCCTGCGTGTAGGTCAGGAAACAAGCTGGGAGCCGTGTTTTATTTGTTCTGGAGAGCTGAGATTCATGCGGGTGTGCACACGTGTTACACTGCAGCTCTTGCATAATCACAAGTCCATGTTGTGTTGCATGCATGCATTTGGTGCAGGCAGAGAGAGAGAGCGAGCGTGGGTCTGTGCGTGTGTGTGCGTGTGTGTGTGTGAGAGAGAGAGAGAGAGAGTCACAACAGTGCTACACTAGGGCAGCGCGTCCAACCTTCCTGCAGCTTATCGGGCCACAGTATCGGTTGGTGTGCAGATCTAATCCACTCGGCTCTCACTCCTAATTCTCTCCCACTCGCTCTCGGCAGACTAAACACACACCAGCAGCAAACTAGTTCCATTTCTCTGGCACCGCGGTTGTGCTTTACAACACAAGCTGAATCCTTGAGATGACTGTTTTGGCGGGGCTCCTCACCCCGGCCCCCCCGGCAGATAGCTCTGCCGCTGGGGGCGTCATGTGGGTCAGCTAGTGGACAGAGGCGGGTCAACCAGCCTGTCTGACACGCTCAGGAGGCCGATTGTAATGTTCCAAATCACTTTTCTACCCAAAACTATCATTGCACACGTGGAATACAAAACCTCGGTTGTTCGGAGGATAGATCTGTGCGTCTGAACAAAGCCAGAGGATCGTCTGTTTGCGTGTGCTCTGCTGGTGCGTTGCATGGGAATTGTACCGGAAAGGTTTTAGAACAAGTCAAGAGGCGACTAACTCAACCGCAGTCCTGCTGTAGTGCTTCGAACTGTGGGGGATTTAGTTAAATCTCTTGCTGTTATTTTATTTATTTTACACGGAATCCCAGACCCGAGGGAGTGCCAGCACTCTGGAGCGTGATAGGAGAGGGTTTTTAGTCCCTGCACAGGCGGGAACGTCGAGGTTTTCCTTTAGTTCTGTTACGTGTTTGCAGGAGGCTGTTTGAGCAGAGCTCCTCCTGATGGATCTGGAAAAGGTTCTAACTGAAGCCTCCAAGCACAGATCAGGCTCAGCGACGGGCCGGTCTTGGACTGGGGTTTGCCCCAGCCCGCGTTTACAAACACTGCTGCTGCCGCCCCGCATTCCTGCTCCTACCAGCCCAAAATGGACCCTTTCACACCAGCAGAGGCGACTCAAGAGCCACACCGCCCCCTCTTTCTGTTTAGTGGGTGCGCTCGCTCCCTCCTCACCTTGTCTCTGCTCCGTCGGCTCCTGAAGCCTCGTTTCCCTTTTCCCAGCTTTGGCGTCATTGTCCCCACAGATTTCCCAACTCTTGGCCCAACAGTCTGCCCCGTAGCGGCGTTCCCACCCCGGCGCGGAGCCGTTTGGACCCTCGCGTCTTGCTTTGGATTGGGTTTCCTCAGGTTATGTGGGATCGATGGGACGCCGCGCCGCAGTGCAGCACAGAAATTCATTCATTGTGAGCGAAGCAAACACCCAGGATGAAAGCGATTGTGCGGCAGGTGTTTGGTCTCCGCCTTTTTTTAAAGTCGGTTGATGCGTTTCTCTAATTATAGAAGCGCAAACAGCCGCTGACGGGCCACCGTGAATGCACCCATAGAGCTGCAGAACACCCAATAAACCAATGCTCATGTGACCACCAGGAGGAAGTGGCCCTGCTGGTGGGGGGGGGGGGTTCGGCTGCTGTCCAGGAACATGTGACCCCTATCATATGACTAAAGTTGGAAACTTAAGCACACACAGAGGCGGGGGGCCTCCCATGCGTGCCCTTCCTGTTGGAGTAGGGAACGTTGTGGCGTCCTGGTTTGTGCCACAAAGTTGTGCCGGCTCCTGGCTTGGCGGTTTTGCTCAGCACTCTTTGCTCCCTCCGGCCGAGCAGTCGCAAAGTCGAAAGCGCAGCTTTATGGAGGGCAACGTGCAGGGTGCAGTGACCCAGCACAGAAACTCTACAACCTGGTGATAAAAGTGGGCGTGGCGCCTCGCCAGCCACGCTTTTCCCGGCAGTGAAAACTCCGGCCCAGGAGAGGTCGGCGTGTTTGAGGGGGTGTTTCTGGGAACGGCAGACGTTGGGTTGCGGCGTCTGGGTGTGGTCTTTAAAGGATGGTTTTTGAGAAAGCAGTCCAGACCTTTTCTTATGCCACTGACATTTGAAATGCGGCATGCCCAAGCAGAGCAGCGGAGGTGTAATCGCCTTTTGTGAATCAGGAACGAACGACTGCGGCTGTTTCTCTCCATCCAAACTATCCTCAGGCCGCTGGGGCCGGAGGGAGACGAACTGATGGGTGCAGCAGCGCAAAATCGGTTTTCTACTGGAAACGGAATCCATTTTGTGTCTGTCATTCACTCATCTCTCTGTATGCTGTAATTATGAGCGCTAGTGAATTAAATCTGGGTCTGATGACTGTAATCTGTTGGACACGTCTCACACTTCTCCGTTAATCTCATAGAAACGGTCTGTGGCGTTCTGTGGGTGTAGCCGTGTGCCGTCAGCTAGCCTCGTCTGAAGGGACTCGGTCTTCTCTGCGCATGTTCAAGCATGTTTCCAGGAGGGCCGTTTCCCAGAACGCACGCACACACACACACACACACACACCAGGAACCTTAGCTCATGGGACGCCAAGAATGAGAGTCCGTGTGGGACGGCTGCGAGGCCCAGCTGTGTTTATGAGCAGTCAGAGAACACAAACACACGGGCGAACGTGGGACTCGTCTGGTCCAGAACGTTGACGATGTGGCTGGTGTGTCTCGCTGGTCTCCAGGTCGGCAGCTCAGTTGTTCAGGCAGTTTCTCACCGTCCTCACCCGTCTTCTTACTTTCCCCGCTTCCACCTTTCCTCGTTGGTGACCTTTGATTCCAGCGTTTGCTGAGTTCTGTCTGTGATTAGCTTAGTTTTGCCTCTTTAATGGTGTTTATTTGGAAACCATTGTAATCCAGATTAGGGCTAATAGTCAACAGATCTGCCCGACGGTTTTTTTTTGGACCATTGCTGCCATAAAACGAGCAGTGTTGTCAAGTAGTCACATGAGCCAAAACAACAAAGCCAGCCTGCTAGCCTCTTTTGTGGCTAATTCCTGTAACTGTGCGGTAAAAAACATGTTTTGTCTGACTTCACTTCACTCGTGTTGAGGACACGAGCAAACTTTGTTGACGTTTCAGATTAAATCAGAAATGTTACCCGACTGTTTTTCCATCATGATTTTCTGAAATGTGGACTTGTGACTCCGTTGCGGTGTAGCTACGCAGCTTTTGGGATTTGCAGCTGAAGCTTTGCTAGCGAAACCGGCTGGGTGGCACATTTGTCCCTGTTGTCACCCGGCTTGGGCTGAGCTGCTGCAAGCTGCCGTCTCAGATTTTTAACGCCGTTTGGCCGAGTGCGACCGCAGAGGCCAACTTTTGAATTGTGTTTTGACTTAAGTAGCTTGGGCGGAAAAGCAGAAGCTGGAAGGCGTTAGGAAAGCGTCGGCTGCCGTTTCTGACCGAAGCCGTGTAGATTGGAGGAGAGGAGGTCAACCCGGATGTGTGTTGCAACCCTGTTTTTGTTTCTGTCTGCCTGAACTTTGGCCCAGTGGGTTCTGGGACCAGCTAGCCTGACTCCCTGTTCTAGGCTGGCTCCAGCTAAGGAACAGTTCCTGTTTACTGTTGTTGCTATGGCGAAACACAGACAAGCCTTTTTCTCTCCTCCCTTCCGCTGTGTTTAGCACCGCTGTCCAGGACCGGGTCCTCGGTACCAGTGAAACGGGGCTGATGATCAACTGGTCCGCCTGCCGTGTGTGTACATTATAATAACTCACACATAAACACACACACAGCGCTCAGGGGTCGAGGGTGGGACAGCCCCTGTTTGAAACACACACTCCTGTCATTCAGAAACCTGTTGGAGAGCTTTGTGATGGGATAATAAGTTATGGGATAACACACGCCTGCACTTGTGTGTGTGTGTGTGGGTGTGTGGGTGTGTGTGTGGGTGGGGGGGTACATTTTTTGAAAGAATAGCTGCTTGTAAAGCAACAGAGCGTTCTTCAACAGCACCTGTTCCTCTGATCGTGTCGTGTTGCTTCAGCGAGCTGAGCTCAAGAAGGAGGAACACACAACCACACACACATTCAACCCTTAAGGTGCACAACTCTCAGCTCAGTTGGAGTTGGAAATATTTATCTTTCTGTTTTTTACGGTACGCTGCTGGAACGCTGCAATTTCCCCATTGTTGGATAAATAAAAACACTCTTCCGTTCTATTGAATTGAGGCTTTTAAAGTCATTCTTTCCTGTTAAACTGGACGCTGGTTGCCATGTCTGAGGAATAAAACTCATTTGTGTGTCTGAGACGCAGCCAGACTCGGGCCTGGATGGTCCCGGATCTAAATATTTAAACAGCAGCAAAGCCGGGCAGCGGCTGCATCTGCCTGCTGTCTCTCCTCTTTTACACCCCCCTCTTCTCTGTCGTTCCTCCCTCCTGCTCAAACCTTCAGCGCGTCTTTCCCCTGCCTTTACTCCCAGGACATCAATCAGAATTACCCCCACCAGGATGCGACTGATCCCAGCTCCACCGCCGTCAGACTCCAGTCCCAGCAGGCTATTTCTGGAGCGGCGGCGTTCTGACGCTGATTCATTTGGGGTTTTTTGCTAGCAGATCAGCTTTGGATGCCGCAGCCTCCGTGTTTGTTTACTGGACAGCTCCGTCCCCGTTTGAGGTTATAGATCTAGGGAAGCCTGTTTTCAACCTCCGATTCCACTTCCTGGAAATCTGACAGAACGCAGCTCGGTTTTAGACCTTTGGAGGAGACGTTCCAGTGGTCGGCGGCGGTCAGATTCGCCTGGCTCCTAAGGTTTGAACCATCCCCGTGTTCAGACGTGGAGGCGAACTAAAGCGGTGGATGTTTCAGAACACCTCCAAGCAGTTCCAAACACGCAGGACGTGAACGTTCCCAGGACCAGTCCAGGCCTGATGTTCTGAAATCCAAGAAGCCACCCACACATCCGCCGGCGAACACCAACAAAAGAGCAGCGGGTAGCTCCTGTACGCTCTCACAGCGGCTCCAACGGCCTCTTTCCTCAGCGTTTGTCCGACATCGTCCAACCCGGCGTTGACGGGAATGTTCGCTTCCCCCAGATGAGGAACAGGGTCTTGAGAAGTTTCCAAAACCGATGTAGCACGTGCACGTCCTGTGGCTCAGCGTCTTTTCTGCTCTTTTACAGTTGTCAGACTAACTTCTTCCCCTTTTAATCCCACTCACAGTCCACAAACCCCACTCCTTCCGCTCCTTCCGCTCCTTCCGCTCCTTCCGCTCCTTCCGCTCCTTCCGCTCCTTCCGCTCCTTCCGCTCCTTCCGCTCCTTCCGCTCCTTCCGTCGGGGGTTTGAGATAAGTCCCCAAACTAGCTGAGACCTCTTAGGTGTGTTCGACCTCCTCACACCCTGTCGTCAGATCCGTACGCATCTTACTGAAGAGCAGTCGTGAGCAGATGGATGTTGCTGGAGTAGTGTGTGTGTGTGTGTGTGTGTGTGTGTGTGTGTAGAGAACAACACGCTGCTGACTGGAGAGGAAGTGGAGAGAAAGACAGCTGCTGTCAGACAAAGACAAGACGCTACTGTTCGGTTGCTGGAGCTCCGCTGGAGACCGCAGGACCCGAGGTCTCTTAGCGCGGCCACGCCGGCACCTGGTCTGGGCGCTCAGAGCGGAGTCGGCTCCGGTTCTCTGGGTCGGCGGACCAGCGCGCTGCCACGGATGCAAACGGACCCCGCAAGCCTGCGGCGGCCTGGTGGGCGTAGACGCTGCCCGCCAGCCGCGTGCCTTCTCCGTGGGCCGGGCGCAGGGAGCGGAGGAGAGGACCGGGGGGCCACGGGGCCGGTCTGGCCCCAGCCTCTCCCCTCCAACGGCAAGTTCGTCCCGCGTCCTCATAACAACCGTTGCCATGGCAAAATGCTCTCTGGGAGGCTGTTTTCAACACAAACTTGCTCTGGCTGTTTCTCCTGCCACTTCATCTGTGTCTGAACACACACACACACACACACACACACACACACACACACACACACACCTAAACAACCAAGTTGCAGGAGTGCAATCAACACTTCCATCTGGGTGTCTGCTTACTGGAGCAGAGACACGAGCCGGCGTCTCCCAGTCCGCATACTGGGCTTCCACCAGTAACTGCCGGCCGGAGGAGCTCTAGCGTGCCCTCCTGCACACAGCGCTGGGCTCATCAGCTGACCACATCAGCTGACCACAGCAACCTCAGGGGGTCCTCATGTGACCACAGCTGTTGGAACAGGTGGTTCACGCAGGCCGACTCCCACCTCCAGAAACTTCAGCCCCCAAAACCAACCCAGCCCCAAACATCTTAGCTTTAATACACAGAAACGTTGATGACATCAGAGGCCGTGGTGTGTGTGTGTGTGTGTGTGTGTGTGTGTGTGTGAGTGAGAGAGAGGTCTAGTGCAGAGCGGTTTTGGATGAAACGCAGACCCGGGGACAGCCCTCCCTCCTGCTGGGCCCCTCTGGGGGTCCCGAACGTCTGGCATCTGGGCTAACTCTAGAGGTGTTTGGATCTAAAGCTTTGCTCTGGTTCCCTCCCCAGATGTGCGCCCCGGCCAACACGCCAGCGACCCCGCCCAACTTCCCCGACGCGCTGACCATGTTCTCCAGGCTGAAGGCGTCCGAGAGCTTCACCAGCGGCAGCGTGCAGCAGCCCCATGGCCGCCTCCATGGCCACCTCTCCCCCACCCCCGCCCCCGCAGTTGGGCGGCTGAGGGCGTTGCGCCCAACGTGCCCAACGTGCCGCCGCCCCCGCAGACTCTGGACTCAGGGGCAGCCCCCCACGCAGCCCTGCCCCACCTGGCCCATGGGCGTGAACTCCCACGCAGGGGCCGAGCAGAAGGCCAGCGTTGCCATGGAGGCCGAGAGATGAAGGGCAAGAGTGGACTCCCCCTCCCCCACCCCCCAGACCCCGGAGAGGGCAAGTGATGGGGGTGGGGGTGGGGGTGGGGGTGGGGGAGATAATTAGGGGTTCAAATGGGTCTTTGTGCCCCCGAAAGGATTAAAGGATCTCCGAAAGAGATTAAGAAGAACTGGACACTAAAGAAGACTACAAAACCAATGCAAATATAAGTACAAAAACAAAAAGCGCACGCACACATCACTACACACACACACAGCACACACACACACACACACACACACACACACACACACACACACACAGTAACACAGAGAGCGTTTTGTGTCGTTTTTTTCTCGGTAAATGAGCAAAATATCCTCCAACGACGAGAAGAGAGATGAAGGTCCAAAGACTGATGGCGGCTGGTTCCGGAGCAGCCGGCTCCGCCTCCGCCCTCCGCTCCTTCCTGTCACAGCTTCCTCTCTCTTCTTCACTGGTTCTGAGGCTTCTGCCGCACCAGGAGGCGGAGACTTTGAGAGTGACACACACACACACACACACACACACGGAAAAATCAAGTGTTGTTTGATGTTGGCACGTACACATGTGAGCAGACGGTCAGTTTGTAATCAACACACACACACACACACACACACACCGGACAGAGTTTAAAGGACACACCTTCATACTGGCGTCCCCATGGTCAAAGTGGGGCTTGTCTTACCTCACCTGGTGGTCACCTGACTTCTTTCAGCCAATCAGGGATTATTAAACACACCGCAGGATATGTCTTCACACGTTGGGCTTTTGCCCCCCCCCCTCAGAAACAGCAACGGACCCTCACTGCAACCCCCCCCCCCCCCCGGACGGACGTGTGTCCACGGACGTCTTCTTTTTCTACAAGCGAACGGTTGTGGTCAGGTGTGAGGGTGTGGTTTGGAACGTGGGCGGGGCCTCACAAAGAGCGATTCAGATGCAGCTAGAGCAGGAGGGCAGGAGAGCGCCCCGCCCCGCCCTGCCCTGCCCCGCCCCTCTCCGCCCCGCCCTCCTGTCCACAGATGCCACTTTGCATGACGGGTTCATAACGTGTAAACATCTTTTGTAGCAAACGTGTGTGTTGAGGGGGGGGCTTTGCATGGTTCCGTCAGGAGGAACCAAGCAAAAAACAGAGACAGAAGGACACGGGTGTGGGGGCCAGGGCAGGGACCCCCCAGAGATGGTCCAGGGACTAGCGGCTCCTTTCAGAGAGGACGTGTAAATATGGCCTGGAGACAGACGTATAGGTCCCCCCCCGCCCTGGGCTTCTGCCCCCGCGGGGGGGCTTTTTACTCCGCCTTGTGTCTTCCTGGTCCGTCGCCACCGCCGGGGCCCCCCAGCCTGAGACTGGGCCACGTTCCAAAGGCAGGCTCGCCCTGCACCTTTCTACCGCCTCCTGTCGGGATTCCTGTCGGACGAAAGAAATGAACAAAAAAAAGAGATTTTGAATAGTTTTTCTTTTTTTATTTAAATAATAATTGGACGAGATCACGGAGATAACGATAAATATGTAAAACATGATTTTTTTTTTAAGGTTTAGATGAAACTAATGTCTAAGTTCTCCCTTTTTCATGCTTCGTACTTTATCGGTTAAATCAGAGCTGGTGGGCCTGTAAATGGTTTCTTACGTTTGTTTCCCGCTTGTATGACTGTATGAGACCATTCCCACAATATTTGTGGACTACCTGATAATTAACTTATCATTTTGTGAACCTAAATAAATATTGTATGTCAGCCTATCGAGCGCCATCCTCTGGAATAAAAGGCGGAGGGTCGCCGGGTTCTCCGGGGCCCCCTTGGCCTCCCTCTCACTTCCTCCTCTGCAGGATGTGAAGTGAAAGGCTTTGCTGCTGCGTGTGTGTGTGTGTGTGTGTGTGTGTGTGTGTGTGTGTGTGAGAACTGCTCTGAGGTCGGGGCTGTTGTGTGCCGGCGAGGTCACATGAGCGCTGGGAACTTGGCGTCAGGTGGTGCAGCAGGACGGGACGGGCGTCCCTGCGCAGCAGCATGTCAATGACGGCCCTTTCTTTCTTCAGGCCCGCCCCTGGTTTGCCTCATAAACCAGCCTCTTTAGCATTCACGCGCTAATTGTGGACATGCTGCTGCCATCCGGGGATGGAGGAGGCCCACCTAGTGTGTGTGTGTCCACCAGCGTGTGTGTTTATTTAGACAACGTTCTTCTGGATCCAGCTGTAAATCAGCACTACGATCACAAGTGACACCCCTCCAAAGAGAGGAAGGGCTAGTGTTAGCACGTGCTACTCATGCTAGCGACACCAGGGTTGGCTCTCTGCTCTGGTCTACAGCCTCCGATCAGATCAGACCTCTGGGAAGCCAAACCTGAGCGCCAGACCTGCAAATACACAAACCTTTCTAGCTCGTCTGTCCTCGGCGTGAAAACCAGGACGTTGTTTTCTGGGTCAGTGGGCAGTGTGGAGACGTCACGGCCCTGCCGGATGCTGCGGCGACGCTGCCCCTGTCTGACGCCGCTGTGTCAACAGGCCGCGAGGATCAACACCGGTGTTTAAACGGCAAACACGCTTGACCTGCATCTGCAGCGGAAATGACTGGTGGGAGATGTCAGAGCTGCCGCACGTACAAGCGCAGAAGTAGGACAGGAAGGACGGGAACGGCGGCCGGCGGTGTAGGTGCGCTGACCTTTGACCTAACCCTTGATAAAGAGCTTGTTCTGGCCTTTCAGTTCCCACCTGTAATAACCAGCCCGGTAGTCTGTTTGAGCTCGTCTTCTCTCCTAATCACTGCTTTTTAACCACTTTGAAAAGCAGAACACCACTTGGAACGGAGGTTTTGCTGCTAGCGCGGCGGCTACAGGGAATCATCACCGCGGTTTCCCCGGAGACCGCCCAACGTGTTTACTAATGTCGGAGAAAGAGTGATCGGGGAGTGTTTAGCAGCTCAAGAGGAGTGTTTTTTTCCATCCTGGGTTTAGTTTAAACCAAATTTGAGCTGAAAGACGGAAAGAAGGCCGTCACGAGCACGGGGACGACAAACGAGCGCTAGCTAGCGCTGCTGCTCCAGCTGTCAATCACCGTTTGCTGCTTTAAATCTGTGCGCGTACATATCCAAATCTGCCCCCTTCGCTCTCTCCCATTTGTGTGTGTGTGTGTGTGTGTGTGTGTGTCACCGCTGTGAACCTGTCACAATGGCTCTGGGCTGCTTCACTCTGTGGCCGAGGTCCTGAGTTCGATACAAAGCTGCTATTATCTCTGCTCCCACTGGGGTGTCAGTGCTGCCTGGCTGGGAGCATCAGTGCCAGACTTAGCAGCTAAATACACACACACACACACACACACACACATCAGCACTGAAACAATACATTGTACTAATGGCGGAGTGTGGATCGGGGCTGGGGGGGTGTCAGAGGCGCACGCACTGTTTCTGTTCCCATGTCATGTGGTTTTATTTAGGGAAGACTCGCACATGTGACAGGATGCACCGTCTGCACATTGACTCCATGTGTGAACCAGCACATCACTGTGAAAGGGAATGTGTGTGTGTGTGTGTGTGTGTGTGTGTGGCGTCGGCTGCATGCGTTTGCAGCTCTGCCCCGTCGTCTCCGTGGTGACGGCGGGAGGTTCGATTAGATCAGATGAAACATTCATGATCCCCGAAAGGAAACCAGGCGGCTGCAACAAACTGACAGCGCGCATCAAAGACAGGCACAACACACACGCGCACGTGTGTGCTTGCCAGTCAACAGAACACACTTGGGTGGAGTTTTATTAGGTTTTTTGGACGATGCCATTTGGTTTTGAGCGTAAACGCCAACAGACGTTATCCTATATGAACCTGTCTCCGCCTGATCGGCCGCCTGGTCGCCTGTTGATGACATCATCCCCGCTGCCTGTTTTTTTGTGTTTGCAGCCAACAGCTGCGAGTGTTGCTGTTCTCAGGCCGACCTCCTGGGAGCCCAGCTGGGCGCAGGAGGCCTCCAACTGCCGCCTGCAGCTGGAGCTTTACCTCCTCTGCCAGGGTCTGGCTGCAGCTCGCGGGCAGGTTCAGACACGGAGCCAAAACAACCGGACCGGGCAGAAGAGGACAAGAGCAAGAGCTGAGTGAGCAGGTCACGGTGGAAACTTTCACTTTTACATCACCGTTTAATCCTGGTGGAATTTTTGGAGTGTGTGAGGGTGGCGAAGGCGGAAACAGACCGCCGCTGCGATTGTTGGCGGCCGATGACGGCGTGGAACGAGGAAAGGCCTGAAAAAGCACCCTCGAACGCTGCGTCCTCACCTACACCTTTTTCACACACACACACACACACACACACACACGATTCCCAGCATGAGTGAACATTTCAGAGCAGCGGTGTGTCATCGTGGCTGGGCGCCACACACACGCCTCCAAATGACTGAGAAGATGAAAACAGCTGTTCTTGTAATCAACAATCAGCTCAATTTATTCCCATTTCCATAATTGTCAATAAAATTCCAGGGACCACAGCCGGCCCAGCTGGCGTTTCATTGGTTAACCGGGACGATTAGGAATGATCACAACCTTTTTCTCTGCTACCTGCACCTAAATTCAAAGGTGGCCATTTTTGAGAACTGGTACTTTTCGGAAACTTTAGACGGGTAACAGAAGTCTCGGTGTTCAGTCGCTGCGGCTGCGTCTGGGGCCTCGCCGGGGCCCGGGTGGGTCCTCCAGCTCCTCGGTTATGTAACGGAGCACAGCCGCGGCTGGAATGTTCCAGCGCTGAGTGTTTCAGTGTGTGGAGCGCTTCTAGCATCAGCTAGCAAACCTTAACCTAACCTAGCAGATTTGCTACGTCACCATAGGCAACAAGCTAGCACCCAGCGGGGTGAACCTCTGCCACACCGGGCCCCCGGGGCGGCCCCCGGTGACCCCAAACGCTGTCTTGGGTGGTGACGCAACACAGGTGATGATTCAGTTACAGGCAGATGATTGTTTAAGGCTGCACCAGAACACTGTTGTCACTGAATAATGAAACGTCTTGACCCCTCAGTGGCGAAGCAATGGCGCAGGAAACCCTTTCTCATGTGACTAATACACACACACACGCACACACACAGCTGTTATTTGATACAGTCTTTGCATCTCATATGCTTATACACAAACACACACACACACACACACACTCAAGTGAACCAGTAACTTAGATGGGGCTGTTGGAGTGGAGGTGACGTCTGACGTGAGAAGAATAGAAGACTGGAGGAAAGAGTGGGAGGATGGAACTATGGAGGTCCGGCGCAGGAGGGGTGACGTCAGCCCTGGAAAATCAGGAGCTCCTGCTCAGACTGGCCCCCTAATGCCAACACCGCCCCCTAGAGGCCGGGTGGCTGAACAACCTGGCGGGAGACTCAACAAGGTCCACAAAGAGAAAAACAGCACAAGTGTATAACCCAGATTTCTGTCCAGCTGTTTAACTTGCCTGTATTGTGTTTACCTTTAAAAACACCTGTGTAGCTATAAAAGGTTATAAAAACCATTTAAGAAAGCAGCTGGGACTGACAGCAGGGGCCAGGCCGGTTTATGGTGCCATATAGAGCATACGTGACTACAGCCACGCATGTGGGTCACACATCCGCCGCCGCCGCGCTGAACCGGCTCTACTGATGCATCCAGTGTGTGTGTGTGTGTGTGTGTGTGTGTGTGTGTGTAGGTCAGACAGTATATTCATCGTTGTCTGACCTACACATTCTGTCAAGCTTTTGGGAAGATTCAATGAATTTAGCAACACAGCTGAGCTCACATGACACCACATTTTATTGACACACAAAGACATACAGGACTTATTTACACCCTTTTTTAAGTATTTACAAAATAGAGCTCCCATGGATGTCACACATGTATAAAAAATATGCATTACATCTATATAAATATGTACACAATGTGCAAAACATATGGCATACACACAATAAGAGGCGTGGCATGGGTCTACCGATGAGGGCGGACAAATGTGCACGGATGGAAATCCACAGAGTTTTGATTCTGAAGCGATGCCCGAGGGCCGGCAGGAGCCCGAAGGCCCCACCGGCCCCACCGGCCAACCACGGTCAACCTCCACCACTAAGACAAGTGCTGATCCAGGTTTGGGGCTGGAACAAACGCTCCTCCTCTGATAAGCTAAAGGCAGGAGCTGACGTACAGTACAGTAGATGAGGGAAGAGCAGCCATTATTGCTCCCAGCGCCTGGCTCAGACCCGTCTGAGAGCGCAGGCGTCAGGTTCGCTGCAGGTGAGAGGTTCATCTTTGTCCGGTGTGACGAATCAAAGGTTTACAGATATTAAAGGAAAACAAGTTTTAATGCCTTTACCTTATCGGTTCAACTTAAAAAAGTGATAAATACAAAAAAAGTGAGCATAAACAAAATGCAAACATATGTTTCTCTGCCATTTTTGGCAACAAAATAACAAATGTATCTTTAAAGCTGAAACACAGTTAAAAAAAGACCCTAACATGGATCTGAAAGGGACTCTTCCTACTTTACAACCAGCTGGGAAAAACAGCGACGCTCACGGACACAACGGAAGGAGGAGGCAGCTGAGACAAAAGATGTGTGTTTAAGCCAGAAGCAGATCTGTGCAGCATGTAAAACCACCCTTCCAGATGTTGGGATTTGGACACGTGGAGTGCAGTTATAGGAGAAATGGCGCCATCTAGTGCCCAACGACGGAATAAAGTGGTTAAAATATTCTGTTATTCAGATATGTGTGTGTGTGTGTGTGTGTGTGTGTGTGTGTGTGTGTGTGTAAAAACGATTCCAACTCAACTGCTGAAGCAGTAACATGGCCTGATATGATGCGGTCCCTAAGAGCATCGGCTGCATCTTTGACTGTTGTCCCCCAGATGAAGACAGCCAACAGTCCCCAGAGGCCGTCAGAGATCCGCTTCAGGGCAAACCTGGGAAGCAGAGTTTTGCCCCTCCTGCCCCAAACGTGAGAAAGACTTCTCCAGATTAGAATTGGAACAAGGTCATGCACACAGAGACAGGACAGGTGCACATGCGATAGACAGGAAGACACCTCCACACATAGCACACATGCGTTTTCAGCCTCCCTCACACACTCTCTCACACACACACACAAGAAGTACAGCGATCCTGCAAACAGTTAAAGCTCGTCTTCAGACATCATTACTCCCCCAGGTAACACACGGGTGTGTGTTGTGTGTTGACGTTTGTTCCCTTTTCTGCTGATTCATGCCAATTCACGATCAGAGGAAAATCAAAAAGCTGCCGACTCTTTGAACAATCTCCCAGTTTTTGGATCTTTACATTCAGAGTGAGCTAGAGCCACGCTGACGGCAGCGTCTCCGCAGCCTTCTGGCCCCGTCACCTTTGGTGTGCTTCAAGTTGTCAGCGTCCTTCCATGCGCACCGTTCACATTGTGTTAGCTCTGAGGACAAAGAGGCGCGTGGTCGGATGGCTCCGCCTCTTTTAGTGCATAGCTCTGGTGTGGATGGAGGAGCTCGCTCCTCCCGTCTTCTACTGGAAACTCCGGAGGCTTGGACAGGAAACAGTGGCACCCGATACGCTGGGTCCCATCAGCCAACCATGGCAGGCTACAGCAGTGTGAACACAGGCGCGAACAGGCCGCGGGCGCGTCAGGCGCAGACGTTTGTGAGGGTCTTTGTGAGGGTAACAATTCAGACTTAAAGACAGCCGAGACTAAAAGATTGGACCTGTAGTCAGAGTCGCGGTGGGGAGTGTTTGAGACTCAGAGTGTGGCACAGCGTGCTTTACCGACGCTGACGTTACCGTAGTTACAGCCTCCCAATGCTCTCAGAGCTAGAACGAGTATTTACACACAGCCGGTGCCCCCAGAAGTCACTTGGCTCTGTCCCATCTTCTCTACGGTCCTCGTGACTGAAGAACTGTCTCTAAAACCCCGCCACCGCTGGAACAAGGACACACCGGCGACGGCGGCGAGTCTGTGCTAACTCCCGCTTGGGATTCAGCCTCATTCGCTGCTTCTGCGTGGGAATATTACAGATGTTTTGGTTTGTGTGGCTCAAACGGGCCGGCCATGTTTTCTCCTGTGTCTCGTGCGTGAATGCGGAAAGGTCACCTTCATCATCGTCTTCAGTCCCAGTGCAGCTGCAGGTCGGAGGAATCCAGGAAGTCCGCCGGGATGCTCAGAGGCGTGAGCGCGCCAGCCGAGCCCGGCGGCATGGTGAGGTCCAGCCACTCCATGTTGTCCAGGCCCGTGTCGGACAGAGCGATGTTGAGCGAGGAGGGGGGGGAGGAGTCGCAGAAGGACAGTTCGGACGTGTCCATGGGCGAGTACGGCTGCTGCTCCAGCAGCTGCGCCTGCAGCTCCTCCATCAGGCCCCGTGTGCGCGGGTCTGACTCGGGCGGCGTGTTGGCCAGCGTGCCCTCCAGGAAGGCCTCCAGCTGGTTGTCTGTGGCCAGCGAGGACAGGCTCGGGAGGCTGGGCGCTGTCAGGGGGGGGAGGGTGGCGGGCGGGGCCACCTGGATCTGCGGCGGAGGTCTGGACAGGGCGGTGTTGACGGGCAGGGTGGTGATGTTGGCTGTGACCGGGAGGCTCTTGCTGAGAGACGCGGAAGGATCCTGCTGAATAAAAGGTGTGATCTCTGTAAGAGAAGGATATTTGGAAACAAGAGACATGTTTCTTTAATCCCAGCTCTTTGATCTACTCAGGCATCATCTGTGAACAGGGTGTAAAAATCCACTCCTCCATGAGTGGACCCTGAAGCCCTCAGTGAGAAGCTGCTGTCAGAATTTGATTCTATAATTACATGAGGTGGTAATCCGAGTGCTCGGTTACATAAGGTGGCACACACACACACACACACACACACGCAGGCCTCGGAGACGCAGGGGGGAGTTTCTGAGGAGACCTCAGGAAGCTGCGACCTGCGTGAGCCAGGCTCCGTCCCACCTGACTGCAGGCGCAGTGAAAACAAGACCCACCCAACTCCTCCTCTGGACCAGGAAGACGAGGGAGATGAAGAGCAAAACAACTTGCATTCCTTCACGCTTCCCTACCTCCGCTCTCTATTAGAATGTCGAACAAATCATCCATCTGCTGGCTGGTTGCCGTGGGAACCTACAAAAGCAGAGTGAAGATGAAGAGCCGAATTGAAACCAAAGCAATAGCGGAGGCTGGAGAGGACTGACGGAGGCGCCTTGTGCGTCTGACCTGGGAAATGTTGTTGACGTGCAGGTTGCGACTCTGCTTGATGGCGTCCTCATAGCGGGGGGGCTCTCTGGTCTTGGCTGCCTGGTTGGGCAGGGAGGAGGGTTGCAGAATGAACGCAGTTTGGGGGGCCGGTGACTGGAAGGAAAAATAAAGGTCAAGATTAGAACAGCGGAGAATTCAAGATGGCCAAACCACCAGAGCTGTCAGGGACACCTTATTGAAGGGCCCGTTGGTGAAGGGCCCGTTGGTGAAGGGCCCGTTGGTGAAGGGCCCGTTGGTGAAGTGGTGGCTGGGCGAAGCCTGTGGAGAGGCCCTGGTCTCTGCAGAGCTTCTCAGGAAACGCTGAGAACTGACCTCCTGTTCAGTCTTTCTCTCTAGTCCAGTGCTGCTACTGCACACAGTCACCGTCTGTCAACACAGAATGTGCAGCCTCATTACTCATGCCCAACCTCACTACTCTGGCTGGTTTTTTTCATACAACATGCCCTGAGGTCTGACTGACTTGGAGAAGTTGGCTGGGACTTGTCAGCTGCTGACTGGGCGCCGTCTCCATTTTAGTGGTCTGAAGCTGGGGGACTGGGGCCTGGGGGCGGGGGACTGGACTGGACACGGAGGCTTGAAGAACAGGCTGAGATGGAGGGAGATGATGTAAGAAAAAAGGAAAGCAAAAGGACACGGCCCAAGTCTAAGCTAGCAGCCCTGGAGTTCTCCCGGCCTCACCTGCAGGCTGACGGTGGTGCTGGGCAGCTGGAGGGCAGTGGCGCTGTTGGGTAAAGAGACTGGGAGGAGGATCTGAGTTGCGGCCTGGCCTGAGGTGGTCAGCAGAGTCTGAGGCGGACCAGATGTTGTTAACAAGGTCTGCGGCTGACTCAGCACCTGCGGGACTCCGCCAGCGTGGCTGATAAAGAACTGCTGTACGCTGGGGGCTGGGGGCTGGGCCTTGGTCTGGAGCTTCGGACTCCTCTGGGCCTGGGGGCATAACTGTGGGCTGGCGCTCGCTTGGGGCTGAATCTGGGTAATGAGCTGGGCTTGGGACTGGAGCTGCAGCGGCTTGCCGCAGGAAACTGTGACATCCTCCAGCTTGACCACTGTTGGCATGGAGGAGAGAGCCTGGCTGCCCAGGATGGGGTTGGGGAGGGAGGCAGGAGAGGGGGAACTGTTGGACACGGCTGCAGCCTCCATTTTCAGTATGCTGGTGTTAAGAACAGCAGGAACGGTGCTAATGGCTGGTACGGGGCTGAGTTTGGGAGATACTGAGTCAGACGCCCTCTTTTCCACCTCCAGCTGCATCTTGAGTGCTTCCACCAGCTTCTGCTCCTGCTCCAACTTCCTCATCAACTCCTCTATCTGCCGCTCCTTCTCATGAAGCCTTCGGTCTTTTTCTTCTGGTACCTGGGAAGGTGTGATCGGCCAGGACTGCTGGATCATCCCTCCAGGATTCACCACTTGGGGAGGATCAGAAATGCTGACATCCTGCTGGACACTCGAGGGGTCCGCAGGGACGGGGGAGACGGGTGGGGTTGGGTTCTGGCTCTCTGAAGCCACCTGCTGGACTGGAAAGACTAAAGCGGGTGTGGAAGTGGTACTGGTGATCTCCATGGGGACAGAGATGGTGGAGGGGGTCGGTGCAACAGGGACAGAAATGACAGTTGGTGAAGAACTGTCCTGGAACGGCTTCAGCCTTTCAATCAGGTCAGTCTTTGTCCCCGATACCGGGAGGCCACGCAACTTTAGCTCCATTTTTAGCTCAGCAACCTGCACAGTGAAGAATTGGACATGAACGGAAATTCAACACTGATAAGATACATTTCAACATTTATCAGTCTTGTCTAAAATCCCGAATCTATAACTTTAGTCTCAAATGTCAGAATGTGCGGATTACTCCGATACCTTCATCTCCTCCAGGTTGGCAGGCAAGATCCCCGGTTTGCGGTTGGAGAGCGAGTTGTTCGGGCGAGCTGGAGATGGAGCCACGGGGAGGGGCGGTGGTGGAGGTGCAGCAGGCAGAGACACCACGATGGAGGTGGGCAGGCTGCTGGCGCTGCTCTGACCTTCTGCCACAGGCCTACAGAAGAGAAAAGGTTGTTATTCCAGACAGTCCTGGCATGACTTTAGTCTAGGAGGAGGTAGGAGGAGGTGTAGCTCTGGTCGGCCACATGGCAGTGGCCAGTGCCCCAACTTTTATATTAAAATGTGGAGTAAAAAGGATGCAAGTGAAAGCTAAAAAATCCAAATCAGCAGCTGAATCTGCATGATCCCCAGGTGCCTACTTGAGTGGTGCCGGTAGTATGGTCTGATAGTTGTAATGCTGCTGCTGCTGGCTGAGAATCTGCAGCTGGAGAAAGAGCTGCTGCTGCTGCAGGAGCCGAGCGTACGAGGAGTCCATGGGGGCTTCGCTGGCCTCGTGCTTCTGGTCTGGGGGAACATACTGGTGGTACTTGAGCTTCTTCACCCTGGGTTTGGGCTCTTTGCCCTTCTTGCTGCGGCTCTTCTCAGCGGGGGTCTTTTGTTGACTTTGCTGTAGGAGAAACGAGGAGGAACACAGGTTTATGCTACACAATGTTACGGACAGCTTTAATTACACTCAGAGATGGAAAGTCGAGCTCCTACTTTCACCAGAGTTGGGCCTGGTTTGGTAGAAGCTGTGCTAATAGGAGTGACAGATGGCTGAAACACAGAGTGGTCACTGGTGGAGATGACTGTTGTGGCTTGTGGAGCAGTTGGAAAGACCTAAACCAGACAGAAGAAGCATAACAACACTGCAGCGCTTTACTTTGCAGCTGATTTAATCTGTTGCTCCGGTAAAACCACTCTGCCGTTGCTGAATATTCACAGCAGTTTCCTGCTTCTCGCCGGCCTCTGACCTGCAGCATGCTGCTCGGTAGTGCTGCGGAGGCCTGGCCTGGAGAGGACATCTCCAGCACTTTGAGCTCCCCTGGAGAGGGAACGGAGCTCTGAGACTCCTGGCTCGCCGGCTGCTCTGGAGAGAGGGCATCGCTGCTGTCTTCATCCAGCACCTTGGGGTAGTTGACCTGACCCACTGGAGGCAGGACGGCAGAAAAGAGCCCCTCAGCACCGAGCAGCACACGGCTCCTCCCACCATATCACCACAGGTGCCCACCTATGATGGCCTGCTTGAGGCTGGAGTCCACAGGTATGATGTTCTTCTCCACCAGCTCCATGGGCCCGGGTCTCTGGGCGATCTTCTCGTTCAGGTTGTCGGCCAGTCGAGCTCTCTTTAGCTTCATCTGGGTTGCCTGCAGTGACGGCTCTGCTCCGGTCTCTGAGGGCACATCCAGCTCATTATGTCGTTGTGACCGAATTCATGAATGAGACTGCAGTCGTGGTAAACAGAAACCTGGGAGGAATGTTTATGTGTTCTGTACTCTGCTGTCACACAATAGCTCTTTGTAGAGAGAGGAGGACAACACCTTGCAGGATGTGCATCCGGACCAGCTCTGCTCTCTCAGGACGACTGCGGATCTTGTGCTTGAGAAAATTCTCCGTCTACAAAGGGAGGGGAAGAACGTTCCCTTTTTTCCTGAACCCCACAGCAGCGTTCCTGAACTTTTACGACTTTATTTTTCAAACTGGGTGTCTCACCCTGGCCCTCTCCAAACTTCGAATCTGCCCGTGGAATGCCGCTGGGCTCTTCAGAGCTGCAGCACACAACATGAGGAATAATGGTTATTACACTCATTTTGATTGATTTTGTGTTTTCGATGCAATAAATAATGGGTGGCGTTGCTCACGTGGCATGATGCCCTGGTCGACCAGCTGCTCGCGGGTCCGTCTCTGCTGAAGCCTCAACTGTAGCACTGCAAACAGAAGCGATAGAAACCTAGAAGGTCATCCTGTAGCTACTGAATCGGATGGAATTGTGCAGATCTTATGATGCGAACAAAAAGAACTTGCACTCAGTGAGTGTCTGCACTGACGCTCTAGAGAGGGGGGGTCTCAGGGGTCTCAGACTCTGCCGCCCTCGGAATGATTTTTTGCGGCCCTCCACTTAATTTCAAAGAATAATGTCAGCGCGGCCCGCGGCAGATGTACACACAATCCCACCCGCCTACCGCGGGCCACGCTGACAGAGGAAGCTGCCTTCGGTGCTCATGCAGATTCACAACAACAGATTATTAACGCAGCTCCATCCCAAAACTCAGCTTACAGCAGTTGTGAAGCAACGAGTGTAAGTGGATCTGTTAATACGAGTACACGTGCACAAACTGCGTCACCGAAGAACCAAAACAAACCACACATGGTGGTGCACGTGTGTGCACTTCACTTTGCGCTCCCACAACCACAGTATCTCTCTTTTTTTTTGTACAACCGCTATTTATCGAACTCTCGATGCGGCCCAGCCTGTGGCCCCCGGGTCATTTGAGTTTGAGACCTCTGCTCTAGAGCCTGCAGTCGCTCTGCCTCCCCAGTGTACCATGTCTGGTCTTTACTTTCTCCACAAGGACAGCAGGTCACACGCCTGTGCTCGGGTCAGAGTCCCGCTCACGCCACCAGTGAGCCAGGCCGCACTAGCAAAACAGCTTTGAGGGCGGAGGAAGGTAAGAATATCAACACTTTGAGAGATCCTATCTGAGTCACCTGCACTGCACTGGAATAGGGCAAACATTGTTGGGTGTGTGGGCTGATGAGAAAACCACAACATTCCTGCACTGCATTTCCTTTCACTGACTTTTTTTGGGAAAATTAGGCTCAAATTCGCTGTCCTCTCTAATAGGAACCAGCCCACTGCTGCTGACTGGCTTCACTGTGCTTTACGTCTCCCACAGATGGACTTTTCCATCGTATACCTGCTCAACCAGTAGAAGGGAGGCCTCCAAAGCTCACCCTGATCAGCAGCAGACCAAACCTAAAGGTACGTGGGTCTTTACAGCAGTATGGTACAAGGGTTAGGGAAGCAGCTCTCAATATCAACAATAAGGTACAGCTTGACACACACCTCCTGTTTTTCCTTTCTAAGCCTCAGCTTTAATCACAGGGCCACGCCCAGACACCTTCCTCTTTTTATCTGTCAGTTTTCCATCATATATGATCTCTGAATCTACAATTACATGGACTTTGTCTCCTAATGGCTGTAGAACAAACTTTAGGCGGAGTCAGCAGTGGCTGAAGATAAAAGCCCATGTGACAACACAAGCGGTCCATTAGCAACTGAGCTTTGCATTAACTATACAGTACAGTACACTCAGAACGAGCAAAAGCAGTTATTCACTTACAGAAGAGATGAACAACGTGGAAGACCAAGATCACTTTCTTTAAAAAATTCTATGAATGCTTTCCAGATGATAAATAAGGGAGATTGATGTGTAGTCAGGTGCTGTATTTATTTAGGGTGATTTCCCAAGCCTTCCACCCAGCGGCCTCAGGAATTGCTGCTCGACCTGACAAACCCAGGCTGACTTGCTGCCTGGGCCGACAGACACACACACACACACACACACAGACTGGACCAGTCAGACGGTCAGCAGGAGCATCAGAAGCTGCTTCCTTCACAATCTGGCGTCTGTTAGCTCAGATAAACATGATACCTGCCTTTCAGGTTCTGCTCTGTCAGTAATAGAGTTTGCAGGCATGAAGAGGACTGTCTGCATATCATACATGCCCAAACTCTGCTAAGTCTAGCAGACCTTCTGCGGCACACAGCTGATGTCTCAGACACGCTGACGCATCCCATGTTGGACAGACATGTCACAAGGAGCGTCAGCTCCATGTGTCCCAGTGGGAGACTCAGAGGGAGGAAAGTATAATCTGTGCGTTCGCCCTCGAGGGGAAATAATAAAAGCTGGCAGGATACGTGGATAATACCTTTACAGACATTCCACCCTTGGGATGTGACTAATTATTATTTTAACAATCCATTTTTTGAATAAATAATGAACGGGATGGAAAAAGGACTTTAATTATCACCTCTTTCTCTCCTCCGCCACACCGTCAGCCGTACTCGGTGGAACTCCTCGGGCACGTTAGGCTTTCAGCCTGGCAGTGACGAAGCACTGCAGGGGGGAGTACGATAAATAGCTCTGCAAGATGGCGAGTGGCGCGCTATTCGCACGACACAACGAACCGACAATGAAATTTGTTGCCCACGCTTGTAAAAATAGATTTTACCCATCAGTTGTTGCAGCCCTATTTCACACCCATTTGTTTCCACAGTAAAGTTATTTATTGCCCTGTCTGGCATACAGCACAGAGCTTTAAGCTACAGTGATCCAGAATGCTGGGCCCAGCTCTGGCTGACCTCTCCACATTGGTTAACGGTGTCAAAACAAACACAGTTTCTTAAGTCTGGTGATGGATGGTGCCGTGTCAGTGCTGCTCTGATCTCCTCACACTATCGGATCCATGAGTGGGGCTGTGGAAAGGCGGACGTCATCCTAAATTACTTCAGCATACGTTTACATCCCAGAGTTTCTGAGCCAGGCGGAACTCTGTGAGGAGTGTGAAAAGCTGAGGTGCAGGCAGAAATAGAAGCCCAGCCGGAGGAGCAGCGTCCACCTCCCTACCATTTTTGCGTTCGTTGAGCGGAGGCAGACTGTGTGTGGGCTGCAGAGACAGCTCCTCCATCTCATGGGTCATTGCTTCGCTCTGGGGGCTCGGCAGCAGCAGGCTCAATATCCCGCGGTCACCCTCTGCTCCTAGCGGCCCCTGAGAGGCTTGTGGCTCCATCCTGCCCTGGGGCGGGGGGCGAAACTGAGCAGGGTCCCAGGAGAGCTTTGGGAGTATTAGCTGTCCCCTTGGTTCAGTCTCACTGCTGCCTGTATGTAGGAGAAACAAGAACATCCAAACAGAATTAGCAAGCAACCCTGATCCACCACAGGATATTCTGCGCTCCATTCATGGCGTCACTAATTTAAAATAACACTCTTGAGCTTGTTGGTAGAGTTACTTCATCTAACTGCTAAAATGCTTAGGGTGGCAGTTCGTTGCTGCCATCTGGAAGAGCTCAGCTGCAGCCCAAATTATTCATTAAACAAGATGGTTTGGCCATTACCCTGAATAATCCCCTCAAACTGCTACTCCCCAGTTTATGCATGAATGTTCTCTGTGTTCAGACAAGCTTCCTAATCCACAACATGACATCACCGTGGCGATTGAACACACCAAAAACAGAAACTTTTCAGGGAGGAAAACAAACAGTTTGGTATCCATGACGTCCCAACAGATGATGGACTGCTCCGTCTTCACGTCTGTGCCATTTATCGCTCTCTAGCACCCACGTGTATTCCTTCTGGAAGCCAGGCGCTCTTTACCAAGTGGCCTAGCGTGTTGCCTTTGGCCCACAACCACCCAGTTCACACAGCTTGATTGGTCACAGGAGGCTCCAGTATTAGGAGGTTCAGGGAGACTTGGTAAGACAACTTGCCTGGATGTTGGGTCGTCTGGAGGCTAAACGCTGACAGCCCACCTCAAACTAATGACTCAAAGCCTACCGAGTCCATGTCTGCTCTCCCAAATAAAACAGCCAATTGCTGCGCCGTCATGTTATAACTCACTGGGTTTTTAAGACTTTGTGACTTCGTAGCAACACTCACTTTTTGGGACTGCTTGGCCTTTGGATCCCACCGATCAGATAACAAGTATTAGCGTGGGAGGCAGCCCCACTCTGCTCCACACTCACGGGCAAACTGAACCGCGGCCGTTTTACAGCCACTATAAGTTTGTTTGGAATTTCTATAACCGTTTCTAGAAAAAGAGACTCAGTCATGCATTATCAGCCCTCTTTGAAAAACATTATACTGGAATTTACCTAAGACAAAAAAAAGAGCGTATTGGTGGTGTATTTGTTGAGTTATAATTAAACTGCTTAAGGACCCGAAAAAAAACCCCCTAACCCTAACAGTCTGATGCTTACCTCGAGTAGCAGAGGGCAGCAGAAAGAAAGACGTGAGGAATGTCCAGGCTGGCTGCTGCTGAACAACTGGAAGCCATCGGTCCAACCTGACGAGAGCGAGAAAGATAAAGTTAATGTGGGAAATATGCAAATACGGAAATACCAACAGAAGTCAAAAAGACTGCCATTCATTAGCCGTTCAGTCCTGCTCGGATCGCTGAAAGGACCCTCTTAAAACGACAATTTAAAATAGATCAAATCAGACAGACACAAAAGCTCCGCAAAAACAAGAACAGAAACAAAACTATATCAAGGCGACATCAAGACCTGATAAATTTACTTGAAAAAGTGATGTCAGGAGCAGCTGCAGTTGTGTATTTATAACCAGATTACAGCTTCTTCAGAACTCTGGGTAGATCCACACATGAAATGAAATTTCATTAAAAAAACAGCAACAACAACAACAACCCCTCAAAATGGAGACTTGGTTCCTCTGGAATTCTTCCGCTTTTGATTGACCGTGTGTCGTTTCACAACAAACTCGCGGTTCCGGGGATAATTGAAGAGGATATGCGAGGGGCGGCTGCTTCCCCCCAAAAACAAACTCAGAGGCTGGGAAGCAAAACCACCTGAGGGACGAGTAGGAGGAGGAGGGAGTACGGACAGTGTTTCCGAGGATTGCTGCCCCTCAAGACGACCCTGCACATCAGCATGACAGTTGTTAAGATATTCAGTGTTACCACACACGCCTTCCAAAAAGTAAGGCTTCAGCAGGTTTTACTCTGTGTGTGTGTGTGTGTGTGTGTGTGTGTGTGTGTGTGTGTGTGTGTGTCCAGCAGCCTCGGGGAAAGGGTGGGTAAGAGCGAGCGAAGCGTCAGACATTTAAGCCTGCACGGCTGACAAAGCATGGTGGCACAAACACACGAGCAGCTGGCAGCACAGGGTGGAACTGCAGCAGCAGATGGCACGTGTTACGTGTGGCTCTGCCCCGGAATGTTCTTTTAAAGACACGGGGCGGCGCGCACCATGTGTTTCATCCAAGTCTAATGCAGACAAACTGCACATGCAAGTAGACGTGCCACTAAATGGAGGGAGGGATTAAAGGCAGAAGATGAGAGACGCAGACTGGACACCTGTTACTGTGGCAAATGAGTATTCTGCTATTTAAAGCGTTTTCCACCCGGCAGTCGTGACCAGTCGGAAAAGTAAAGACAGATAAGCGAATAATTTCACCAGAGAAAAATGTCACCCACCAGAACCAAATGTCCCAAACATTTAGCATGAATAAATGAGAGTAGAGAGGAAAGGAATGTGGAGTGAAGTTCAGTCTAAACTATTTTAGGGCCGGACACACTGCCGGTGATCCTCCATCAGGCTCCACTGGTTCTTCGGTCTAATTTATTCACTTCTTCTTGAGTATTGAAAACAGACAAGCAGACAAGTCACCGGCTGCAGCATGGCGTCACTGCTAAGGCTGGTTGGTCACGACCGGGAAAAACACCTGGCTCAAATATCCTGGAAGGAAGAGATAAGACCGAAGGATTTTACAAAACGCATCTGTCTTTCTTACCCTCAGGTCACATGACTTACATACAAATTGTGTTTTTACTTGGTCATAAAGTCAACGTTACAGAATAAAACAGTGACTGAGCACTGGCTAGTAACACGCAGCGGCTGGCTAGGTTAAAGAACAGCGACCCTGAAATTTTAAGGACACGTTAAGACAATGGAAGCCAGAGGGATGACAGCAGGAATGATAAATGGCTTTTACATCACATAATTCCATTGTTTGCCGCTGACAGCACACATAACACATCGCACAAGACTCCGACACGGTTGGTCTTGTCACTCCTCCCTTGAATGAATCACTATCTGAAATCGCGCGGAGGAGTGGCGGCGCCGCAAAACCGTGTCGTTTGAAAGTTTCAAGAGAAAGTTTTGTTTATAGGACACACACTTGAATCCAAAGTGCCTCTCAAGTAAGTAAGACCCACATAAAGACCAATTCTTTTAGAAGTAACACAAACCTCCAATGACACCTTCCTGGTGACCTTAAGGGCCTTGAAAGAGGGAAGCATTTTATTGTAGGAAGAATGAAAAACCATTCACAAAACGAATGATACATAAAACACAATTATTCAACCGTCAACAAAAGATCCACTGCTTGCATAGAGGTACTGGGTCAGCATGACAACTGAGTGGCCAGTGAGGCATTCAAGTGATAAAATTCCCACGAACACTTCACTCACACACACACACACACACAGATAACAGAAAACTGCAGCCCCCGTCTAACAACAGAGAGGCTGAGGAAGTCTGGTTTCTGTTAGAGAACATAAAAAACCCACCAGCAGAAGAACACAGAGTGAAACAATTAGAACACTGAAAGGTCAACATCTCAAACCTAAAAAGTCTGGCTGAAAGTAGCGCACGTCTGCTCTTTGCCATCTGGACTCTTCTGTAAAGTGGAAAACCTGTGTTTAAGCATTATTACTGCTGCCACAGTCTCTGAAGGGAATCAACTACGTATATGATGAGAGAAGAGAGAAAACAAAAACGTGTTTCTGTAGCAACACTTTTCTGCATCGAGGCACAAAAGTATTTTTAAAAAAAGGAAACAGCTACATTACTAATTAATGTAAGTAATGGACTTTCCAAAGGGGATTTACCCAGTTTAAGTGCTTAATGGCAGCCATCAACCTCTGATCTTGGTGAAATAAGGTCGATTAAACACTCAAGTCCCGAACAATGCTGACTTGATACTTTTGTTAGGGATGCGAAACTGTGATACACATGGAAACACACACACACAGCCTGAGAGCCACACTAAGAAACACTACAGCGAGTGTGCAGTTATCTGATCCTTAAATAGACCACATCTAGTCCACCAAAATACCTTAAATTATCCAGAGATTTGCATGAAACGATGTCATCTTCGGATATTATTTCCTCTTCTGTTCCCATAGTTCCCACAAATGTGATGCAGTTGCATCCTGGCGGCTGTGAAGATTTCATTCTTACAATGGTACAAAATGTTCGCGGGTGCACACACACACACACACACACACACACACACACACACGAGAGCGGCCTCAAGCTTCAAACCAAGGCCTCTGCTGACCAAGAGACTGTCAGACGGTGTAAGAAAACTAACGCCCGGTGTTGCATTCGCTCACCAACATCCGACTGTGATTTACCACATCAGTTTAAATGGTTTTTAAATCTTCCCTTCACCACCTTCCTGAGCTTCATACTGTACACCTCATTCAAATTTGGCCTTTTGAACTGAACGTAAAACTTTGACCAACTCTAAAATCCCACAGCCGACAGCGTCTAGCGAGAAAAGGGCGTGTTTTCTTGACCTCCTGCACAGATCTTTCCTGCCAGTGGTGACCTGTTCTCTACTCTGAACCCTGTCCACACAGTCCAAGTTACAGTGCAAACAATTGACGCCATTAGGTGCCCCACTCCATCACATCCTTCCCGTCTGCCTGACTCACGCAGACCTGCTGGGATTTGCTGCAGCACCGCCTCATTTCCCTCATATTAATCGGCCAGAATACAATGAGACAGCATTTTCGTGTCGGTGCATGTGATTCTAGTTTATGTTACTCGAATAAAAACATTAGCAATTAGCAAATTATTGACTAGAAGATCACCCAGCCACTGTTGTCAGTCTTGGAGGTGGGTGGGTGTGGGATAAGCTAATGTTAGCTAGTTACTTTAAATCTGACAGGTGACCGAGTCGCTTAAAGTGCCATTCGTGAAGACAATGCGGCGTGAATGAGGACACATTTCCGAGCACTGAACCACAACCGCAGTCCCGATTTCCAGGCAGTTTTTCGACGTCCATGCTTTAGTGTCTAGCCTTACCAAGTGTGCTCAGCTGTCTGCACCACACGAATGCTCAAAAACAACCTCCACTGTTTCGCTAGCATCAGATAGCAAATGCTAACATGCTAAAAACAAGACAGCGTCGTCGTGCCCGGCGGTCTTACCGAGCTGCGGAGTCAGTCAGAAGTCCGCTCTACACCGAGGTACCCATTATTGTCAGCCGAGAGATCTTCTGTAATTTACGTTTTTCCTCTAGCTGTAGACTGAAGTTTATTTCGCTGAGTAAAATGGCTGCGACTGGTGTGGGTTCGCAGGGTGACGTAATGACGCTGCCGGACAGGAAGCCGTGGGGGCGTGGCTCCAGGGTCGGGGACCTGACCAGTGGACCGCTCACTCCCAGTCCACTCTACTGGTCCACTCTACTGGTCCACTCTACTGGTCCACTCTACTGGCCGGCACACCAGTGACCGGCCTGAGCCACTGTCCTCCGGTCCGGAAAACAATCTAGCACATTTGTCTTTTACTCTCGCTCTTACATGTGATTTCTAATGTTACATAACTTGCTTCTGCGCTGAGAGACAGCCACGGCGACATGCTGAGTCATTCCCTGTAGTTAAAAAAACAACCAAAATAACAGTAAAAACAATCTAATCTATAATAAAATGGTGCACACAAAGGCTAGTGATGATTTTGTTTTTATAAAATGCTGACTGTACTATTGTTGTTTTGCCACGTCTTCAAAAATCTGTTTATATGATTAAAATAACATTAGCATAATAAAGTAACCATCTTAACTGTATCTGGCTCATTTTCAGCTAAGTATCACCATTCTGCCTCACTTTAAAGCTATATAGCTTGCCGAATTAAAAAAATAATACATGGATTATGACAAAAGCACTTTATTTTTTTATCCTTTAAAATATCTCATAAGTGTCTCCACAGTACAATAGAAAAAGCTGACTTTCTTTCATACCGCACACTTACATAATAGCCATCTTTATTTCACAAAGCATTGCTTTTCTGCCCGTCACGTCTGTTTGGCTCTCTGAGGAGCCGGAATATCAGCAGCATTGTGCAGGAACTCGTAGAGCAGTTTAGCGTTGTGGACATGTCCAAGTATCTCTGCCAGCCGGTCCCGGCTGAGTTTGGCTAAATCTGCCAGGTTGTCAGCATTCTTGATCAGACTCCTGTAATTCTTTGTGTTGACGCCGGGCATTTTCAACAAGAAATCATAAGGCCCGGGGTTGTAGAGGTCCGCAGATTCCGCCACCGTGTCCGACTCGGCTGTGACTGCCTGCGCCGCCGTGGCGTCCGGTTCAGGACGACCCTGTTTAAGATCCAAGAACAGGTCAGCTGTGGCGTGTGGAGAGGGACACCAGAGTATCCGGAGCCGGGGGAAATGCAAGGTGAGTAAAGTCAGCTTGGAAGAAATGTCGTTGGACGATATTTCGTGGCGAAAATCTGTTCGGGCCATCAGAGAAAAGGGTTTGGCTGGGTCAAACTCAATGAGGAGCACCGGTTTCCTGTAGTAGCGGGTCATTGACAGACACTGAGTGTAGAGGCGGCCGCTCTGCAGCGAGCCAATCAGATCGCTGACGCTCTTGCGCTCCACACACGTGTCTGGGCTGAGGATGTAGTCGCCCACCTCCAGGGTGACGGGCTCAATGTCCAGCCCGCGGCGGTGCAGCAGCGAGGGCAGCTCGCTGCGGAACTCTCGCATGTCCACGATGACTCGCGACGGCTCTCTGGGCTGATCCTGACCTCCTGGTTATTGAACAGAAAACGGGAATTAAATCAAGAGGAGCGCAGGCTCTCCAGGTGGATTTATTGTGGAACAAGACTAACGGAAACAGTCATACTGGAATAAAAGCAACGTGCCTGCTTTCCGTGAGTTGGTAGTAGCATTGGCTGATTCCATGTTTCTTGCTAGGTCCAAATTGGTATCTTCTCGCCCTTCTCTCTCCTCTGGGATGACCATAGTCGCCTTTTCCCTGCAGACCCACATATGTTCAACACGAATATGCCCCACACATCAGCTCATATTGAAAAACTGGAGGAATGGTTCTGACCTGATCAGGTGTTCGAAGGCTTTCTTCTCCTTAGAAAGAGACGTCAGGTACTTCTGCTCTTCCGTCGAGCCTCCGTAGATGAGGAAATAAACCCGCAGCGGTTTTCCAGGCCGGCACGCTTTGTAGATTTCCAGCTGGCGAACAAAACTGAGTTCAGCGTCGTAGAGCACCACGAAGCTGGGCTCCACCTCGTGCAGCACGCGCGTCAGGCTGTGGGGGTCCGTGAGGCCCTTCAGCGGGTGGATGACAGTCAGCGGCTCCTTTAACACCCCGTAATAGGCATCTGAAGACAAATCTAGCTTCGGCTCTTCTTCCCCCTTTCCAGCCTCCTCCATGGATTCATCCTCATCGTCCCCACTGCTCCCCATCATTCCCTCTTCAGCCTCTTTCCCCATCATCTGGGTCAGGGTCAGCGAAGGCCTTTTCTTGTTCTTTATTGATTTTGTGCCTTTCTTCTGTGAGGTTCCCTTCCTCTTCTGTCCTTTGGCAGTCCTTTCTTTGTCCTTTCGGTCCAAATCCAGCTCAAACGCGGCAGCTGCGGCGGAGTCTCTTTTACCGATGGTGCGTGTGTAGAGTCGGTTCAGCAGCCAGTCAGAACCGTGTCTGATGTACTGCTGAAGCTGGGCGCAGGTCCTGTCATCGCTGGCACAGATGAGCACATGACCTGAAGGGGACACCATGGTGTTACACAGCAAAGAGAAAAGACCTGCCAGCTATTAGCAACTAGCCTTCTGGGAACCTCTCAGAGCATGTTCACACAAGGAGGACAACTGGTTTAATGCTCCGGCGTGTAGCGAGCGCTCACCATTGGCAACCTGTGCTGGTGTGCTCCACTTATAATACATTACAGAGGAACACACCAGGGAGGATACAAAAATATCTGGCTCTATTTTTGCTGTTTCAGCTGTTGGGCTATTGAGCTGGAGACAATCACCTGAGCTCCTGTTTCCTGCTTCTGTCGTTTCAGAGTTCCGACTAGTGTTACTAATGACAGCGGGAAAATGGTTCTACGGAAAAACTGTTCCCAGGGGAGTTTTGTCATTTATTGGGTTCCTTTGATTGCTATGTGAAGGCCCCCATACTGGCCCCTATGGCTGGTCCCCGGTGACTGCTAGCATGTGTGCCGTCTGTTGTGCCTAATTGAAACTGTTGCTCTCGCAACATCTGGAAAACTGGAGTTTCTTGTTTAATGGGTCTGATGGCCTATGAAAGCATGTGTTAAGCCAGTCCAGGCACACTTACATCCCTGGCTGTTCCTTTTGCAGCAGATAGATCGGGTTTTAGTAGTAGCCAAATAAGCAAAATAATAAAAATTTCATTGATTCATGTAGGGAACCTTCAGAACGGCTTCTACCTTGTCCATGCTGTGAACTCTTGTTCTCTCTCTCAATCTCCTGCAGTACTTCAGTGAGAGCCTCCCACTTTGGACTCTTCTCCAACACCAGTTTTCGCTGCACCTCTGGAACAGAGAAACACACACAGTTCATCGCGTGTGTGCGGAGACTGACGCAACCCTCTGTCAGATGTTATTCCACTGGTGATACCTGTGACAGAAGACTTTGGTTTCTCTGTGTCTGTTCCTCCTTTCAGTTTTTTCTTACTGTCGGGGATGTGATACACTCTTGCTCTGGCATTTACAAACATAGAGGTGCTGGAGTCGAGGAACAACCAACCTAAGGTTTAGTAAAAAAAATCCCATGAAGTTAAAGGATAAACGATTAAAAACAATGCATATTGATTTTCTTTTAATCGTTTACCTGAATTCGATCCAAAATTCTTTTGGCTGGAGCGTAGCGACTCCAGCAGATTGAGGAAGGTTACACAGTCATACTGGGTTAGGTAGAGCGAGAGCACCCTCAACACCTTCAGATCGTGGACTAGGGCCTTCGTTTTGGCTCCTAGCTGGTGCCACAAGGGGTCCAGATAGTGACGAATAGTCTGAATGTAAGAATAGCATTTTACCAACACAACCACACATTAACTCACATACAAACTCATAAAACTACACTGAGAAAATTGCTGTGCAGATGTTAAAAGCTTGAATGAGCTTAAGATTTGACAGGTAGAGAGAAAAACCACTGAGGCATCGCTTGTTTCCAAACTCCATACAGCAGCAAACCTTGTCGAAGGAGTTTCCTATTGTGTTCTCCAAGGAGAAGTCCTCAGCTTCCAGCGTAGGGTTGTAGCGCTTGAGTTCCTTCAGACAGGCGCTCATGAGCTCCAGGATGGCACTTTGGATGGCCCTCATAGCTGGTGTCAGCGACACATGGAGCTCCACAACCTCTGGCTTGTGGCGGTCCAGAGCCGCGTTCACCGAAGCTTGAAACCTGTCGGCAGGACGGGAGAGCGATCACACCATCTCTCTAAATGTGATTAACGGTTCCTGTCGAAAGGCTGAAGAAGATATTCCACAGTACCTGGGCCACAACAAAAGCTTCTTGACAAAAAGGTTCCTCATCACACGCTCCACCTGGCAGAACCCAGAAGACAAAGCTGTGGCTTTGTCAGTGAACGCTTTAATGAAGCCCGTCTTGTTCTTCTGCCTGAACAGACGAAGGATGAAGGCCTCCTGACACGACTCAATGATTTTATGAGCGCGATACACCAGGATACCTGCGGGCCAGAACAAAAGATGTTAGACTGACTTCTAGCACTAGTAGTATGTGGTACTGACACTACAACAAATTACCAAAAGGTAACATATTATCTACCCTGTGTAGTAAGGACCACAACTTATACTTTTGTGATTTCCTAATACTACATTATTTGTTTCTGCTGTTGGACTTGGTCTCATTTAGTATGCGCTGCACTGTCTGTGCCAGATTTCGAACATTTACTATAAAAAAAAAGAACTGGAAGCCCCGAACTAGCAATAATGTAGTGAAGAGTGCAAATTTTAGATAAAAAACAACAAGGTCATAACACAAAGGTGGCTCTACGTGATGTCCTTCCACCTGTTATGAGATGAGCAGGGATGCGGTCAGTGAGAAAGTCCACAACAAGAATTCTGCTGGTGACAAAAAGCACTCCTCCTTGAGTGTAAACATGATAGCGCTCGGTGTTCTGGATGTCGCTGGTGACTGTCCTGGGCAGGTGGGCCACCCCCTCCATACGCAGCTGCTCCGTCAAATACTCCTGAGGAGAAAAGCCTATTCTCAGGGGAAAGTAGTAGAAAAATGTCGCTTGAATAATAAGGACAGTGTAAGTTTCCAATTTTAGTTAAGTTTTCATTTACACCCAAGGGTGCGAGTACCATAGTAACCGTAATAAAGCCATGAAACTGTCCTGCTTGAGTAAATAAAGCCTAGTATGCTCAATTCAAATCTACCTATGACTCAGTGGTTGACAGTTGTCTTCTTCGAAAGTTGTAAACTAAAAGAACAATAGAATGCCTCTTCTTCAATAACCGGCTCCTGTGAGTAAAGGTGCGTGTGTATTTCACCTGTTCAGGTGTGGTGGTGTTGAGCAGAAGCACCAGGCTTCCCGGCTCCGAGTAAACCCGCATGAACTGCAGAAGGACGCGGTCGATGCCCATCCCCTCCGCCGCCACCACAAGCCCATCACTGCCCAGCAGACTGAGAAACATCTCGGTCTCGAACTCCAGCAATGGACCCGCCATGGAGCTGAAAATTACAGACCTTTGTCCGCGAAAAAAAACCCTTCGCTTTCACAAACACATAAAATGTCAGCTAAATTCGCCAGACACCATTGCGAGGCAACAGTTATCTAATATTTTCAAACTACATCCGGGCACGTGACACAAAAACCGCCCAATGATATTCGTTTAGTGATTTTGCACTGCCGCCACCCAGCGGCGGGGAGGATTGTAGCAGGTAGAACACTTCCGGCCTTAATTCTGTTGCGTTCCGGCCATCCTGTTGGTGTAAAGTTCCAACCTTTTATTGATTCATCTTTGTGAGCTGATGTAGGATTAAAAATGTTTAGATATTTCACTGCACTTTATCATTCAATTGATTTATGATTGTGATTTCTTCTTTGTAAAATTGTACATAGGCATTAACATATAAAAAAATAAAGACCAAGTTTGAAAGTTTGAGCTTGCTGTAGAACCTTTTGCTCATACATCAGGATAAAACACATAAAATAGCTTGTGAAACAATAGGTCTGAACACAATTCACTCAACTGACAAGTGATGCAATTTAAAGAGAGTTACATCTCCCACAAATGAGATAATTAGCTCCCAATTACAAGACAGAAATGCATAATTATGATTTTTTTTAAACTTTAAATTTATGACTTTTCATCTTGTACTCTTGACTTTTTAACTTATAATAATAAGTCTCTATTTCATAATTGGGCTTTATATCTTGTAATTATGACTTATTTTCGTATGTGAGGTCCTCTTTGGGCGTGTCGCTTGGATTCTTCTGTACGGAAAGTTGAGCCACGTTAGTGTCAGCGTCAGGGTGAATCATCAGTAGTAGTTTTATTATTCTGTCAGCACAGGGGAGACAACAGGAGCCACGGACATCTGGACACGGGCACTGGCCCCGCGTAGAACTGCCACAGACTGGAAGAAAGCTGGGAAATGTTTGCATAATGGAGCCTCCCAGCTGGGCTTTGGGCTCAGGCGAGTCAGCCAGATTTGCTGTGCCACAACAGGGACGAGGCCTGAGAAGATGGAAGGCAACACAGGAGCCCTACCAAGCACGTGTCCCTTGCTCTCTCTCCAACACACACACACACACACACACACACACACACACACACACACACACACACACACACACACAGATTGCTTCATTTTAGATTTAACATATCTGAATACAAACAGAATCCTGTGGTAATGAAATCTGACTTTTTTTCTTGTGATAACGGTCCTGTGTTGACCTCTGTGGGTTCACTTTAATTACTGGACGGTACTTTGAATCTTCTTTTTCTCAATTATTTCAAAAGTTGGAAATGAAAACAACTAGAATTAATACATGTGTGTGAGTGTGAACTTTCCACAGGGAGGATGGCGGTTTGGAACTGAATCACACACGACTTACTGACCCCAGCACACCGTCTCTTCTATCACTGATGAGTTTCATTGATGGCGTAAAAAAAAAAAAAAAGCAAAAACGAATGCTTTCGAAACTCCAAGCAGTTGACAGTTGTGCACTTTCAATTTCAAATGTGCAATAGAAGTGCAACAATATTCCAAACATGCTACTAGAGGATATAGATACACCAATCTACTGTGGTGCATTCAGGCGTTCAAATGTGCGGCCAGAACCTGAAGGGCCATCAGATCAGCATCGGGGAGAACAAGCTTACTTCGGCTTTGCAAAGACTTGCAAAGCCGATAACTTTGTGTTTCTGTGTCTTTGAGTGAAACTCCTGACAAACCTTGGACATGCTGGCTCAGGAGATGCAGCGAAGGGTGAAGTTTACACACAGACGCCCTAGAAAACATCCAAGATAGAACCTTGGAGGGAGCAGAAGCCGCCAGCCCCCTCGCTGCCGCAGAAGGACGACACCTTGGACGGTTCAACCTGACAGACATCACGGCAAACCTGGAGAGAGCGAAAAGAAGCAGAATTCAGAAAAGACACTGAAATCAAAACGTTTTCCTGGACAGCGTGGTCGGCTGAATTGTGAGGAGAGAAGCGGAGTTTTGCCTGAAGTGTGGACCATATGACCCTTCTGCACATCTGTTGTAGGCTGCATGTTATATAGTGCATACATTAATCATATTAATGTCATCCGTTTGTGCTCTTGGCGGCACAGTGGATGTGACGTACCTTCCTACGGAGCCAACAGCTGTGGGAAAAACCATGATGCATAACGGGAGCAGGAGAGTACAGAACATCGGGTCCGTCCCTGCTCCCTTAAACTTCATCCAGGCTTCTTTGTACCAGAAACATACAGCAAATAAAAAAAAGAAGAAAAAGCTTAGAGCGAAACGAGGGCGCGATGATCCAAAGACATTTGATTGTGCGCAAGGGAGCAAATGAAGCTTGTATTCATGCTTCTGTTCCACCATTTTGGTGCGTTTCCAGGGCTTCGTACTTCAACGATTGTGATGAAATGATGTCTGTTTCAAACGGGTGTGAATTTGCTGCTCTGTTCTGATGTGGGAAAACAATAATGCAGGAAATAAGTTTCTGAAGGGAAACCTTTGTGTGCCTGCCAAAGCACAGAGCCTCCAAGTTAGCTCTGCAGCATCGAATGTACAGTTGTAACCCAAGAGCGGGTCGTTAGAGAAACAATACACTTTTATTCATCGAGACATAATCCATTTTGTTTTGTTTCTGAAGGGAAACCTTCACTTTGCTTTGGTGTGGGAGATTTTTTACATTTTAAAGAAGACTCTCTGGTCATTATACCAAATCTATTTCACATCTTAGTGGCAGTATAAATGAAAGAGCAAAGAAGTGCTTGTACAAAGTTAAAACCTGCAAATAGAATAACAAATTTGTTACTTTTTATTATGGTGATTAAAACCGCGCAGTGACATAATTGTACCTTTAGGGGGCAGTAAAGCGCTGCTGTTATGTCACCTCGGACGTGTCCAGATCTCAGGATGAGTGTCAGCCTCTTCTCCAACACGGTCTTCAACTTTATCTCAGAAAAAACCCGAGGCACACAGATGGAATGAAGAGGAAAAAACAGGAGACAACAGAAGGGAGAGAGGGGTGAGGGTGTAGGGAGGGGGCAGGGAAACAGCGAGACAGCCGCAGCATAACTGTTTCCGTTGTTCTGACAGTTCTGACATGTAAATTCAATTACATGATGCATAAATGCTTTTGGAGGAAGTAGCGGTTTTAATTCTGAAACTGTTGGCAGGTGTGAAGGGAAACGCACCAGGAAAAGAGTCCAATCTGCTCTTATTTGCATAAAGATGAGCAAAAGTGTGTGTTTGGTGGTTGATGTGCATTCAGACGTTGTGGTTTGCTGGAAGTGAGTAGTTCTGAGCTGCCTGCGCGACTCTGTGTGCATGTTTGGTGTGTGAGAGAGAGAGAAAGAGAAAAGAAAACAGATGAGGGTCGGTTACATCCTCCCAGCCCTCATTAGCAAAAAGGAGACGCAGCAGGGATTTGTTGTAAATGGAGGGCACACACACACGGGCACACACACACACACACACACACACACACACACACACACACACACACACACACACACAGGGAAGAACAGCACCTGCGAAGATCACCAATTCATGGTAAATGAGAGTTTAGAGAGGTAGAGTTTACCAGTGGCTGAGGTGCCTTGAAAGATCTCCGGGTTGGTTCCAGCCCATCAGCCCATATGGTCGCCCACCCACTCAGCACCCAACACGGATCAACAAGCCACGGAGAAGAGGGAACGCTGTACATACAGTAAAAACCCAACAGTTTGAGCTGAAGGTCCCTTTAGGGTTGAATCTAATTTCCCTGTCATGTTATAACCAAGAAGCTTCACGAATCTGGGATGTTTGAGAAGAGGCTGAAACCAACAACCTCCAGATACCACTCATGTAGCACCACCCCTTAGATTCCACTAAACAAGCACCTCTGGGTCACTCCGCTTCTGTGTGACTCACTCAGAGCTTTTCCAGCGCTGAGAGCAGTCGCAATTTTAGAAAATGGTGCGAGTGGAGCCTGGGTTTCACCGGAAATAGAAAGCGCTCCAGTCGTTCAGAAGATGGCTGCCGTGGGCCTGACGCGCGTTTCAGGCTGTGGTGACCTCTGTAACTTCTGCACCCACTAATCTGACTCAAGATGGCAGCGCAGAGAGGACGTTCATGTCATTGAGATGATTACCCAGGCTCTGAAATACAGATGAAGGAGCTTTTTGGCACTCTGGACCGAGCCGACAACACAACGGCACAAGTCTTTTTTTGTTAGTCATTTGCATATCAGCAACCAACCAGGAGAGTGTTAGAGTGAGGCAGAAAACACCTTTTATCTGCCCGCACTCCCTAAAGAATAGACAACACTTTCACCTGAGATGTGCAGGGTAGAATGATTAAATGGATGGATGGATGGATGGATGGATGGATGGATGGATGGATGGATGGACAGAGGCAGCAAATATGCACCCATCTGTACGATACTGCATCGGCCCAAACCCAGAGCGTGGAAAGATGGCATTCCTGAGGAAGAGAAGAAGGGTGGGTGCCGATGAGCTGACAAGACAACCACAGAAGGTAAACACATCTATTTGTTCCCACCTGAAACAGTCAGTAAACCAGCTTAAAGGCTGGTTATGTATGAGTAATTCAGGTCAGCAGGCTGGAGAAAAGGATGGTGTCAGTAGGTGACAGGAGAGAGATGTAAACGGAGGGTGACAGTGATGTGTTATGGAGGCTGATCTGCACATGTGTGTGTGTGTGTGTGTGTGTGTGTGTGTGTGTGTGTGTGTGTGAGTGAAGGGCCGTGATTTTCGACATGAACCACCCCACATGCAGAGTTTTCAGGAGCCATTAGCCCAACTCAGTGAGTCCCTCTCACGAGCCATCACAGACAGACTGTGACCCTTCTCTTGCTTTTATTTTTATCTTTTTCTCCCAACACACACACACACACACACACACACACACACAAAGCCCATATCCTGGCACAGCAGAGGCCTGTTATCGACCAGCGGCACCTCAGATCTGCCACGCTGCATTTCCTGGACTGGAGTTACAGAGGCGGTGAGGAACAAGCCTGAACCAAAGGAGGAAAGCAGAGATCAAGCCAGCTCAAAGCCTGGTTTGATCCCTGGCAGCGAGGCAGAGACACCATGCACATCCTGCCTGCTAAAGGTGTGGGTGAGGTGTGGGACATGGAGCCCTGATGTACGTTTTTGACTTCTTGTATAATTTTTCCAGCGGTATTGTGGCTGCAGACCAAACAACATTACAACAACCAAACTGGGCAGCAAATGTCACCCCTGCACCCCTCTGACTGGGGCAACAGTGGCATCTGGCTCGAATCAGCAAAGCTACTCAGGTAAATGGTTTTTTTTGTTCTTGTTGTTGTTGCAACAACCTGGGAGGATACGAGGGTTAACAAACGCCAATCACCAGCACAAGGAATCATTAGATACACACCAAGAAATACACACTCACCCTAAAGAGGCCAGATAGCTGTCAAGTCAAAGGCAAAGGAGGATTTCAAACATTAGCAGCCCTCCATAATTCCCCCTAATCCCAACACCAACACAACATGAGGGAGTTCACCTAATTGAGGCAGGGATGAAAGGCTGGGATATCCTGACAGAGAGGCGATAGCTGCATTCATCTGCATCGTTGTGGTCGTGCATGTGTGTATGTGGTTGGTGTACACCTGCTAAGATGTGTTACAGGTACAAGCGTGTGTGTGTGTGTGTGTTTGACAGCACACTGGAGGGTTAATTGTTACTGCGTATTTGTTATATTCCTCATCGCGGCGCTAAGAAGCATGTTTGATTGGATTTTCCCGTTTTAATCACTCAGTGTCTATTTTTGCATGTGGGGCCCCGCTAATTAGAAGGGTGGATTAAATTTGAATGTCATAGCGTTGAAGGCGCGCAATCCCCAGCATAAACACACATGCGGTAAATGATGCCCGTGTGTGTTGCGCGTCAGGAGCACCAACGACATCGTTTTGTGGAGTTAACACACCGACTTTATTCATCGTGTAGCTTCAAAGTGACAGCGGGGGCCCATGGGCCCCGGTTTGCTGCTGCAAACAAGAGCGAGGCGACCAGTTCAACACAAAGTTGTGATTGAGCGGTTTCTCATCGACTTTTTAGATACACGTTTAAAAATAGACGCACGAAAGGATTGCACAAGATTATTACAAAGATTTTTTTTTTTTCAAAAATCACACAATAATTTCCTGTTGTGAACAAAAACGGTGAACGCATGAAATGCAGACTGATAAACTGAGGTTCTACCTTCATCTCGTCTTTGCTCTGTTTTAATCAAAACGGCTTCCCATTATTTCAATCGCTTGTTTAATTATCAACCCCTCTTTCATCTCACCAATAGATTTATCCTGCTAATTCAGGTTCGTTTTTATCATCTCGGTTTTAATTAACAGAATATTGCTAATCCTTTGTATATATAGCACATCGAAACAAGAAACAGGAGAGGAGGAGGAGGAAGAAGAAGACTAGGCCTCAGATTTATTTATCAAGACACAGCTATATGAAATGTAGAAAAACATTTAATACAACCCCCAACTCCCAATTATGACTCAAAAACCCTCTTTTAAACCAAAACGTGTTTTTTCAAGCTTCTTTGAAGATTTATTGACATGTTGTCACCTGGTGCAGTGTGCTGTTAGCCTGGATGCTAACGTTTGGTAAAATAAACCATGTCCAGGTGCAGATGGATCAGGACAGGAACTGTTGACTGAAAGACAGGAAATCACACTTCTATGTGTGTGTGTGTGTGTGTGTGTATGTGTGTGTGTGTGTGTGTGAGAGAAAGAGAGAGAGTGCTAATATGATGCATTGGAGCAAATACAGTGTTTATGTGTGAACTCTCCGGGGATTAATGTGCTCAGATCTAATCAGCTGTTACGCTCCGCTGCTCCTCAGGGTCTGATAGAGGCGACGCTGCAGCGACGGCGCAGCGGTTGATGACAGCACGAAATGGCCGATAAATGACTCCGAAGGCTGGAAAAAAATTCCGATTTGGCAAAGACTGGCCCCGCAGAGACCCTAGAACAAGCTCAGAGATTCCGGCTAGTCTGGGAAATAGCAGCTGGGCCAGCAGATTGATGAATAAAGAGACAGAAACAAGGTAATAACACGCTGTTTCCAGCCAATGATGAGACGCAGGCAAAATAACAGCTGGGGATAGCAGCATTTTGAGAAGCAGAAGTGGAAGAAAAGGAAATTTGCATTGACATTTCAGAAGTTGTGTAGATCTCTCTCTCTCTCTCTCTCTCTCTCTCTCTCTCTCTCTCTCTCTCTCTCTCTCTCTCTCTCTCTCTCTGGTGCTCTTTGGGGGCCTGATGATCCACTCCTGTCTCCCTCCACATCCTGTGTGCTGGTAAATAAGAGGCCTGGGCCAATTTTAGCCAGCAGGTGGCTCTTCGTCGGGGAGGTTTGCCTTCCACGTCCAACCAACTGTGGAGAGAACCGTGCATCTTCGCCTGGAGAGAGTGGGAGTCCGGCTGGGGGTGGTGTGAGGAACAGTATTGTGGGTAAATGTCAGGGAGCCTTCTGTTCCGTGTCTGACTAAGTGAACAACAACAACAAAAAAAAAACAAATAAAAAACAAAAACACAAATCTACAGATCTGTGAATAAGACTGGAAATCTCGTTTTCAAAAAACAAACAAACAAAAGAGAAAACGTATCGCGTACAGTCAGAGAGCGCAAAGACTTTTCCAGGAGGCGCTTCAGGGTTCAGGGCTGCATTTAGGAGAACGTGGCGTGCACACACCCGCAGCAACCATCCGAACGTGTTCCCTGAAGTGGCTCCTGCACATTTTTGACCATGCTGACTGATGGAACCATCCAAACCTGCTCCAGCTTGGCTGACGCGCGCCGACGCCTGCCAGCTCCCAGGCTGTCTCACTGGCTCCGGGCCCGGAGGAGGGCCCCGGGATGGATGGGGCCCGTCGCTGACTCTCTCTCAGGCCCAGATGGCTCAGTCAGCAGGCTGGGCATCAAAATGGGCGGCACCCCGACATCAGGCAGCGATGAATACGTAACCCCCGCCCCCGTCTGACACCTGTGGAGCGTGGGGCCACGCGAGGGTGGCGAAAACACCGACAGAACTGAGGCTGCTTGCTGGTTCTGAGTATTCTCGGGTTTGTTCCAGACGTTTATTTTTGACCTCAGCCACCACTTCAGCTCCTCCAGCGCACAAATTACAGCTTCTGCGTGTGAGGTCACATTAAACGAATAACTCTGTCAAGCACAGGAAACAATCATTGACTCTTTAATGTCGGGCTCAATCATACAAGTTGCATAAAATGTGTCCAGAGCTGATTTGTCCATGTTTATAGAGCGTCTTCGTCATTGTGGTGGACTTGGGTCGCTGTCCTGCCTGCTGCTAGTTTTAGTTCCATTTAGCAGGAAACAAAAACTCCTCCAAGAAGAAGGTAAATGGATTTTCTATTTGAGAAACTCTCCATCCTGCCAGTCTGAGTGAGAAACTATCCCTCTCGTGCTTTCTAAAGTGTGTCCTCCATGATCGTTACCTGTTGCTTTCCTCCTGCTGGGGTTTGGGTCAGGTTGAAGTCATCCGTTTATTCTTGCGCTAACATTTCCAGTTTTTCTCCCCCGGTTTAATCCAAAGGATTGCGATCAGGTGTTCAGAAGAACCTTGTTCTAACTTGTGGAGCAGGTGAATTGGTTGAACCCACATACAGTTCAGCTCAACCATGCTAGTTTTTCCAGCAGCATCGGCTGCTTTTTTAATGTAAAAAGATTATTTCTGAGCCAGATGGATGCTAACTTGTTAAATTCCACGAGGACCTACCAGACGGTTCAGCATCAGGTCACCTCCCTCTCCAGCATGCACTAAAGAGTTAGGTCTGCTGTGTTTCCACTCATGTATTTCTCTAGGTTCCTACCTGTGTGAGCGGTGGGGAGCGACACTGCCGCAGCCTTTTGGATCGATAAACAGGAACTAGCTTTCATCTGTCAGAGTAGCATACATTTCCTCTAGGAATGGAGGGCAGAAAGGTCGTATTTTTGACCTCAGGTCTGCAAAATGCATTTAACTACATTATTTTTTTTTTGCAGTACAAACATTTTGCCCGCTAACTTGAAAAGGAAACATTTGCTGCAGCGCTTTGACACCAGACCTCGATTTCACAGCAGAATTGGGGTAAATGCACACGTGCGTGGAGGTAAACGAATCGCTGTTGCGTAAGCGGCCGGGCCCGCGCTTCAATTTGTGCTGTTGGCTCCAATAATGAGCCGATTGTTTGAGCGTGGAGTCCTGGAGTTAGCAGTCCTCCACCTGCTCCCTCCCCTCAGGCCCTGCTGGAGTCAGCTAGTCTCCAATTTACCAGCCAAACGCAGGAGCTCAAAATGTGCTGTGGCATTCAGATTTAACCGAGAATCAACATATTGATGTTTTTATATTAAAATGACACATCGAATCAGGAGCTGCAGGAGATGACTGTTTGTTTGCCTCGGCGGAGGATTGGTTGTTTCTTGTTTTTCTTTTTTAGTTTGTTGTGCAAAGCTCATGATTCAGCCCCAGATTTGTGTCTGTGCATGTAGACAAAAGGTCAGATGTCAGTTCCATCAGCATCTATTTATTGGACAGAAGTGAGGAGGAGTTTTTCCTTTTTTTGTTTGCAGAAATGAGACAGGATTTGGCTCCATGAAGAATCTGCACACAGTATCCTAAATATACAAACAAAATGAGACGCATGGCTGCTTTCGTAAGATTTAATCTGCACAAAAGCATACAGTATATCATAAGTTTCTGTTATTTTTTTCTTTAAAAGGGGAATTAAACATCAAAGGTTGCACTTCACCTACAGTACAGCAGGGGGCGCTAGGGAAGAATAGCAGAGTCACAATGGGGACAAGGTCGGTTCAAACTGGGTTTGGATCTGGATAAATAATTCTGCCTCAGCAGCAAACCAAGGAGATGGAGTCTCCTTCACACACCGCACTCATCTGCCTCTTCTTCCCCTCTCATACATGGCGTTTACTTGAGGAAAGAAGACAGAATTCATCAGTGTGAGAGAAAGACAGCCATCGTTTCAGTGGTGGGAGAAAATCCAAATCATCTCCAGCGCCCACACCGCGTGCACGCGCATTCTGCCCAACACTCGTAGTCTCTCTTCCCAGACACTCACGTATGTGTTGCTGAAGGGTTGCCATGACAACCCTCTTAAATTCCCAGTCTGTCAGCGTGAGAGCGAGGGCCTCAGCGCGTGTAATCATGCAGGGTGATGTAAGACTCGCACAGAAAGTGATTTTTGTGGCAGTAATGTCCAATTTGGAGAGGAATCCAGGGCTGCGAGCGTGGCGATAACCCTGGCGCATCTAAGCTGTGACAGTCTGGGGTTAATCAGCAGCACGTTCACCAGAGCACCAGTCTGACACCAGCTTCCGTTTGTCCCACTTTTGTCCCTCTAATCCTGCCAGACAGATTAGCAGCACGCTGCAAAGACCCCAGAGGGAAAACTCCTGGTTTGATTTAAAAGGTTTCATCAGAAACTCTGAGCTGATTTATTCCTCAGAAAAAGGAAATGAGTGGACGCTGACTGAGGGTTAGGGTTAGTAAGGGTTAGTAAGGGTTTTTTTGTTTTGTATTTAATTGAGCACCAATGTGCATTTGAGGGACAAAATCAAAAAAATTTTCTCCATTAATGTTGTAGAGCACATAAATATGGCTTGTGAGAGGACTGATAAAAAATAAAGGTTTATTAATCATGATTAAACAAAAGGTACCAACTTCAGGTTGGTTTAAATGTTTAGACAGCACACGTTCTTCTCGCTGGATCTATCGGTTCGCTGCCCGATGTGAATAAAAGAAGCAAAAGAGGGAGAAAGCTGAACACAAGCAGAAATGAGACGTGACTTCTGCTATATTATTCAGCACCCACAGTCTCGGAGTCTCACCTGCTGGTGGTCTTGGCTTGAAGCAGAAATATGACATTCATTTCTGTAATTCACTTACAAAACTCTAAAAGAAAAACAAAACCCGAGCGAGTAGGTCACATGTAAAAGTATTAAGTATAAAAACATAGAAAAGCATGTTTCTTGCACAGCAGCACCACAGCCGTAAACCGTGTGTGGACATAGCTGTGAAGTTTGGATCCATTTATATTCCACAGAAGATAAGAATGGCCTGTTTATAACGCTAAACTAATTAATCAGATGAACGTGGAGCCTCTAAAATGCAGACATATTCAAATCCTTTGCGCAAATGCTTTATTGGCTTTGTTGTTTTGAAGCTGTAACATCAAAGCAAAGTCATATAATGGACAGCACTTATGCTAACGGAAATAAACCTAAAGACTTAAGATGGTTGTAATAACAAAGAAGCAGAATAAAGAAAACGGACAAAGCCATGAAGAGAAAGAGACAACACACACATGAGGCCCTTGAAGGGTAATCCCTGCTTTTTTACCAGCCTTTTACGCTTGTGTCCATTCTGAACATCATACAGTGAAATTACCGTTTATATGAACGTGGAAAAGTATTAAGTATAAAAACATAGAAAAGCATGTTTCTTGCACAGCAGCACCACAGCCGTAAACCGTGTGTGGACATAGCTGTGAAGTTTGGATCCATTTATATTCCACAGAAGATAAGCTTGGCCTGTTTATAACGCTAAACTAATTAATCAGATGAACGTGGAGCCTCTAAAATGCAGACATATTCAAATCCTTTGTGCAAATGCTTTATTGGCTTTGTTGTTTTGAAGCTGTAACATCAAAGCAAAGTCATATAATGGACAGCACTTATGCTTACGGAAATAAACCTAAAGACTTAAGCTGGTTGTAATAACAAAGCAGAATAAAGAAAACGGACAAAGCCATGAAGAGAAAGAGACAACACACACATGAGGCCCTTGAAGGGTAATCCCTGCTTTTTACCAGCCTTTTACGCTTGTGTCCATTCTGAACATCATACAGTGAAATTACCGTTTATATGAACGTGGAAAAATAGATTCTAAGTGGTTATATTCTTTATCAATCAGTTATATAAACAAATACCTACTACAGAATAGCTCAATTATCTTAAAAACTACTCAATGACTTTTTTTACATCTCTATCTCTATATAGAGATAGACATATATATACTGTATATCTCTATATAGAGATAGAGATCTCTATCTCTATATAGAGATAGATATCTATCTATCTATCTATCTATCTATCTATCTATCTATCTATCTATATATTGTCAGAAATGGCAGAAAGAAGATAAAGACAGAAAAAGAGCTGAAGACTGACCGCAGGGAGGAGGTAAGTGTTTGAACACACCCTCAGAAGCCTGAGAATCTTCCTGGTGCTTTTAAACGTCATGTTTATAGAAGTGACTGTCCAATGCTTCTGTTTCTCGGGACAAGACGGACAGCCAAGATCAGCTCAGTCCGCCGGAGCAGCCATGCTCTGGAGCGGAAAACGACCGTCCATTCCTGCCACCGGAAATCTTAGACATGATCATTAAAGAGACGATGACGATGGACGGCGCCATGCTGCACGTGCTGAACAGAGTGTCCACAGGTTTCAAGGCGCTCACAGCCGCACACCTGCCCTGGTTGTACTTCAGGCCCGAAGTCGCCGAGGACCTTGAGCTGGATGAGAGACGTGACATACACGTCAGTGTCAAGGCCATTATCCAGAAAGCAGGCAGGGGCAGCGGACTTTTTTTCAAGATGAAAGAACTTTACGGCAAAAACAAAAGGTGGAGGAGCGCCTGGCTGACGATGCGCCACGAGAAGTTCGGCCGCTACATCGTAAAAGACATTTTCTGGCCAAATGTGCCTCCAGCTCTACCACAGGAAATGGTACCCAGACGTCAGCGTCACGGACAGAGGACGTCTTCAAGAGAGCAGGCTGCTCTTAAAAGATCAAAGATCTTTGCAAAAGTAAGAAGAGATGGAGGAAAACACGGTTAGCAACTTTGGACAACCAACTGATGTATCATAAAGGATCTTTTCAGTAAATAAAACGTATTATTCCTGACATGTAAGTCTGCAATATTTAACGTAACTCTTCAAGACTTGTAAAGTGTCCAAGTAGGTTTTCTTTCCTCGCACGTGGAAGAATTAACATATGGACCATACTAAGACAGGAAGTAGCCAACATTTTTATTGCATACGAACCTTTGGTCAATGTCAACAGGAACAAAAGACGGATAAAAATCTTTGGGTGTCGGTTTAATGGCGACGGTCACAAGTGATTATTTCTGACACAAGGTGAGAACAGATTCACTAGGTTGAGAAAAACAAACTAAAACCATTCCATAGTTTGACAGGTTTAGACGTACACGTGTGACTTTGGTGTTAGAACAAATACATGATAAATAGTTTTGTACCAGCTCACACGGACCACTGAGGGAAACGGGCCACAAAATGGAACTCAATTAAATATTAGCAGCAAACTAGATTTTCTCAAACACGTTTCCCTGAGGCCTCCGCAGCAGTTTGCCCAGATCTTCGTCCATGCCTCCCACTCTCAGCTGCTCCAGGCTGTAGTAGCGATGGTGGACGGCGTCGGCGGTCACTACCACCAGCCTGACTCCGTGCGTGTCTTTTCCCAGCTGGCAGCCAATGGCTGAGCTCACCACCATGTCCAGGCCTTCGTGGCAACCGCCGGCGTTTCTGTGGTAATGGCCAGAGAAGACCGCCTTCACCCCTGTGTCAGCAAAAAGAGGAAAGAATATCCTGATGTGGCATCTCCAGGTCAAAGATGAACACAGCCTCCCACTGTGACAGCGACAGCAGAGTGGTCGTGGATGTCCGTCGTCCACAGGCTGGACTGTTGTCTTTACAACGGAAGAATAGTTAAAATCTACCTGTTAACTTGAGTTATTGACCAGATCATGCCTAATTATCCTTTAGGGGATTTTTTTTTATTACATTTACTTAACAGTTTTTAAAAAAAAAGTGTTTCTGTGCTGCATTTGACAATATTTTTCATCACTGTTACTAAGGAAGCAAATTTAATCTGGCAGTTTGATGTCTTGCTTCTAAATTTGATTGGAAAAAAAAGACTTTGATAGGTAACACCAGGGGTTTGCTGGGGGATAATTGAGACCGCGCGGCGCAGGTATTGTTATACATCACTGTTTAGCCGTTGTGTTGCATTTTATATGCGTGTATATTTGCCATTGAAGGACAGCAAGCCGTTTGCTGCCTCCACCCCAGAGAGACGTCCACCGGCAACACTGGGGATGAATCTGCCCCAAACGGGTGCACAATGTTGATATGATGGGTTTACATTTAAAAACTCAAATGGACTCAGAGTTAATATTCTCTGACTATACTGAATCGTCACGTCTGCCACTCAAGCACCGGTAAAAACATGCTACCCACATTTACAGTATCTTCATATTTGCAGCTATGGGAGGACATTCTGGCCCAGAAAGGAGTCTGTTGGAGAGATGAGCTCATCCTGCATGTGTGCATTCCCTCTCAAATACACTTTGGAATCCCCCGGCAGCATCATCCACATTAATGGTTTTCATTTTGTGTTTTTTTGTATTTGTTTTTGAGTGACCTTGCAGCTAAATCCGCACAGGCCATAAATTTTCATAACCCTGTTTGTTTACATGTGTGGGCTCTTCAGGTGACCTTGCCACCGCCGGTCCCCGGTCCCAGGTAGTCGACGCTGTCTGGTCACAGGCCCGCCTGTGTTTTTAGAAATGTCGTTTCCAGGTGGGGGTAAAAGGTCAACAATCCTCCTCGTGTCTCGTGTCTCAAGGCAAACTTTTGCTCTAATTATTCTGGATTGTTTGGTGTGTGTCTGCAGGCACACACAAATACTCCTCACAGGGACTGTGTGTGATGTGTGTATGATCAACAACTGTTATTCGGAAGACCCTGAAAATGGACGCAGTCATGTCTTATGCATTAAAGAGTGTCTGATTCCTGAAGGCCCAGCCTCCTGGTACCGGCACATCAGGCCCGTGCCTGCTAAAGAGCTAAACACCATCTGGAGAGACCTGAACCGGTTTGTTAAAGCTAACTCTTGGGGCTAAAATATCTCATATATAACTAACAATGGCTCCTGGGGAAACGTCTCTAAACACAAGTTTTAGGTGTGGTGAGCAACTTCCTACAACTTTGGCCAAGCCCAGACTCATCCTGTGTTGTGGACGAACGGACGTATCCGTCAGGAGGCTCTGAATACTGCAGCTGGAGCAGACCTGGAGCAGGAAGTCGAGCTAATCGGAGGGGATTATGTAGCTGTAAGAAATCTGATCTTCATTGTTGAAAATCAGAGTTGAATTCACATGACTGGATTCGTCAGATCACGTTGTAATGGCTCCCATTACTCCTGATTGCTCCAGCTTCCGCCCATCATGCACACCACCTAAAAATCAAAGATTGACTGGTTGCTTATTTTAGGCTTATGGCATCAACAAATTCTGTTGTCTAAGAAGGGGTGAACCAGTTTTCCTCACCCACAGGAGGCTTAAGTGGGCAATGTGTCTCAAGCAGGATGTGACCTGTGCTGTTGGTCATGTCAAGGTTTGGGGTGCTAAGCATAGCTGAAAGGTAAAGTGGACGGAGGCTACTGCGCAAATGAAACGACCCACTCCAGCGGCCTTTTCCCAGCGGGTCGTTTGAGCGAAGCCATTCCGCTGAAATCATTTAGGAAAGGCCCAGCGATAAAGCCCTGACCCAAATTCATCCGAGCGCATCCTTTTAGCTAGGCATCATTGTGCTTGCTTTGGAACTGAAGGCACTCCACCTGAGTCCTCCCCGTTTAGCCAACACACTCGTGGAAACAGGCCTGGACGAGAAAGGCTTTTCTCTCCAAATATCAGCCCGAATGAAACATAAAACCACAAAAAAAGGAAATAAAAAGATCTAAAATTGTCAACAAGAAAATGAGCAGCGCAAACACTGCAAATTGCAACCGATTTGGTGTCATTGCTGCCTGGTGGATGGTGCAAAACGGTACTTTGTGGCAGTAATCCCGTATCTGGCTCAGCTTCGGCTGAAATTCCACTCACCTGCTGTCTTTAAAACTGCTGGTTCTTTTGTGCTGCTCTCTGGGATGAAGGCTCCCATCTGGGAACAGGTTTTTTTTGTTTGACAGACAGCAGGAGAGAGGGGGAGAGAGGGGGAGAGAGGGACCAGCGCGGCGCTGCGGCGAAAATGCCCACAGTAAGCAGTCAGAGTGCCGAAAACAGATTGAACGCTAACGAAGGAAATTGCTCCGAGTCAAATTGAATTCTGCTCAGGGTGGCAGAAAAATGCACACCAGTGAGGGGAGGGGGGGCTTTCCAGTATTCAATTTAGTTTTTATTATGATTAATATACACAGCTGTCATCTGGGCAGTGTTCTCCTCAATTGGTGGGTGTGTTTAAATATACAGGAACAACTTTGCTATATAAATGCTAATCGCACACACTGATGCAGACTTAGAAAATGGAAAAAAGGATGGTAAAAAAAGCTATCTGCTCCCATGCTTGATGCTCTCCTCCGTCCATCTTCCACCGTCTCCATTTCCCACGTGTTATCGCCTCCCCTTCATCTCCTGGTCATAGATCGGGTTTACTAATTACAACCTTTGTTTCCTATGTTGCCGGTTAACCTGCGTTCCCTCTTCCCTCCCCGACCAAATATTATCTTGAGATTACAGAACTTCCCTTGGAACCATTCCCCCTTTTCATCAGCTGAGTGGGACTTTGAATCCGGTGCTGAGAAAGCCGCCGCCCGTGCACAAGACCCGGCTGCGTAGGAGTGAATACACAATGTGTGCTGGTGTACGAAGGGCAGCTGTCATTAAAGTGGAGGTCTGGGGAATAATTCATTGTGAAATCGTGGCTGCAGCTAATTTGCATGATAGAGGGATACAAAATGGCGGAGCAAGGTTAGACATTGTGCAGCTCCAGCCCTTCATAAATCACTCTCAGCCATCATTAGTCAGTATTCAGTATCTATTCTTTAGAGTGAGACAGAGAGAAAGAGATGATTTATTATTGGCTTTTTCAGTACATACAATCCCCAAATCACTTCCTCTTACTGTCGAGAGTCAAATTCATATATCAGAGAATATCTTCCACCAGACTCCTGACCACTAACAACGTTATGTTGATAGTTCATTATGATTTTTCTTTTCATAACGTAAATTTATTGATTGACTCGGAAAAATATTTTACATTTTGTTGTTGTCAAACATCCTTAGCACCAAGAAACCTGTAGCTCTCATCAAGAATCCACCAGAGATCTAGCTAAAAAAAAAAAAATCAGTGACAACAGGATTCTGAGTAAGAACACAGCTTCTGCTTTTCAGCCAGCTCTACCTTTCCCTGGGAGGGGAGGGGGGGGGAAAGACGACGCATTCTTCAGGCCCATCATTAAGACAATGGAGGTGAAGGCTTGAGCCTGGGCCCGCTGGTGCTTCTGGATAGTAGGACCTTTGCTGATAAAGACAATTCATGGCAACACCGAGGAAATACCGATAAGGAAAGACTACGCAGGGCGGCACTCGGCTTATCTTCAGCTCTAATTAGCTTCTGTACATACAACTCTCCAGCCACCAGCAATGTCGGGGATTCCAGCGTATTTCCAAGCTGCTGACTGGTGTTGTGGCGATGTTGTGTATCTGTCTCCCATTTGTGCTCGCCTTCATTCGTCCTTGTATCCTCAAAGTGGGATAAAGCTCGGAGGAAGTGGTGGAGGAGGGCGAAGAAATCTAATTACAGTAGTACATCAGTGATGGAGAGGGAGGCCGAAGGCGCTGCTGGGGTTTCTGCTCCGCTAACTGCAGACGCCGATTCCCTGCGAAGGGAGTTCAGCCTTCTCTGAGGACACTCTGGATGTGTGTCAAGCCTGTCCTCACCCAATCCTACATCCTCAAAGACTAAGGAACCTGCAACTTGCACATCTTTCTCGATCTGAGCGCCGCAAACATCGAACGTTTTCGATGATGAAGGGTATGATGATGCAAACACACAGAACAAACGACACTGGGGAAAAAGCTCCTCCGGGGCGCCGCCGAAGTGGAACAACTGTGTAAAAAGTGATGGCCAGTGATGTAAACTCTGCATTCTCTCTGTTTCAGAGCAGGAACAGAGATCCAAGTTATCAGTGCGTTCGAAACATGTCGCAGTTTCATCAGGTGCAAAAGATAATAAACACACAACATCATTAAACCCAAAACCATCCGGTTGGGTGTCAGATCAGACTCGGCAGTAATTAAAACGGACTCAGGGGCCCTTTCTTTGTCCGGGAGTGCGTCATCAGGCGGAGACAGTTATTATGAGCAGGGACGCAGTCAAAGGCTCCCGGGGCGGAACTGTTTGCCGCAGGAAAACTAATTGGTGTCGCAACTTTTCCGTGTGCGGCTGCGCTGCTGTGATAACATACAGATACCAACTGTGGGCTTTATCGCGCAGAAGAATGCGCCGCCGTCAAGCAATTTACATGAAAATACGTTCAATCCACATTTGAAACTAAATGAAAGTCTCGCATGCAGAATTACTCACTCTTATATTGTTCGAGAAGAGGGAGAGGAGGGAAAACACCTCACGGAGGAAAAATCAATTTAGGGCTACTTCTATGGCTGCAGGAGAGCTGCGGCCATTCTTTTCTCAACATATATCCCCACAGCGTCGGGGGGGAGGAGGAGGAGGGAGGAGAGGAGGAGGAGGTAGAGGGGTGCACGTTGAGCAGCAGCAGCATTAGCAAACTGGAAACTGCTGAGCCAAATCCACGGCGGCTGGGAGTCCACTGACGCGACAAAAGGACACGACTGACCGACGTGGCTGCATAGTTGCACAGGGAGAGCTCGGAGGGCTGGTCTCCTGTCACACATACATACTGAACAAAAAAAGCAGCCTCTTCCAAAGCTGTTTCATTTCGAGGAAAATGAACATTTCCCTTTCTGCAACCTCGGTCTTTCTCATTTGCGCCTCTTTGTTCTTTTCCAGCAGCGGTTTCCTCTTTTCACATGTTGTATTGGTACAAAGCGAGAGTCTGAGACTAATCATCAAGAACTTCAGAGAGCTCCATAACAGATCCCAAGGCAAATTCAAATATAGACCGTGCAATCCTTTAGCGATCGCTACCTTTATCTTCCGGCACAACAGTCTTACAAAAGCAGGCTGGAGAGGAAGGTCCGTCGGTTTCATGTAAAAAAAAAAAGCAGAAAAGGTGAATAAATCACGTCGCATCTGCCCCTGAGTGGACGTGTGTGTGTGATCAATAAGGGTCTTTTCAGCGGTGCTGATCACCAGTGTGGCAGAGCACACACACCAGGGGGCCTCTGGATCACAAGGTGAAGCCGTGAGGACAGATCCACCTGGGTGACAGATGAAGCGTGAAAGACGCAAAGAGGGGAGGAGAGAAATTACCACAGGCAACTGAGTGAAAAAAGCAGACTGTTTGAAATGGAGGGAAATCAGTCACTTTGTGTCTCTGGTACCCTTTCATCGAAAAAAAAAGACAAATTTCTAAGGTTTTTCCTGTTCATTTTTACTGAAATCATAGTTTCAACACTGGAATATTTACAGCTGCATTAGTCTCAACCGTAGCGACCTCGATTTAGAAAGCAAATCCAACAACTGCCAAGGTAATTAGCAGAAGAGCGAGTGGCATTAGCGACTGAAGCTGTTCCACAGCGTGAACACAACAGCTCTGAGACCAACAGCAGCACCGCTCAGACACACGATCGGAGATTGTTGAAACACACTGACTGCTTCTGTCTTTTTTTTTTTCTTGTGCAAGACGTTCCAATTTCCTTCTCCAGTTGATCTTTAAAATAAGCCGCTAACACTTAGGGGAAAACAAGCTGTGCGTCTCATTTTATTGTTGTTTTCGACAAGCTTTCATCTGCCACTTCAATCACTGGAAAAAATCCAAGCACAAAAACCTGTAACTTCAGCATTTTTTCCAGCAGAAAAGATGGGAAAATAAATAAAAACCCAACGGTGTGACCACAGGGAGGGGGAGAAATCACAGCCCTCCTCTTGTTGAACTCCTAAGTACCGGAAGTGGCCCCGACTTTAGTTACATACGAGAACAATGTGCCTGCATAAAAACATGAGTCGTTCCCAGATTTGCAGCTTTGTGCAGTTTCAAAGCTGCACATCTGTCATTTATTATTAATAACCCTGCATAGAACATGCATGAACATACCAGGCAGTGCAACACGTGTCCTGCTTTGTGTGTAATTTAAATTTCTAATGCACTGTAGAACATGTGTGAACAGGGGTGTAAGTGGAAGGACACGCGTGTGTGGCATGTTCCCCACATGTTTCTGTTTGAACATAAAAGGGTGTATGGGCTGCCCTTTAAATCTTTAACCAGTGTTCCCTCTGAGCACCAATCAATTACGAGTGCGAAGGGTCATCAGAGCAGAACGGGCCAACATGGCTGCAAACCTAATGGAATAATAGAGAGATAATGAACCTAACCCCACCCCCTCCGCCAGTCACCTTGATGCATGATTGAGAGGCGCGGCACCGGGCCACATGAGGGCTCCTGTCAATCACTTGAGCGGAAGTCTTGAGATGAGGAAGTAGGATGAGTGGCTGCTGCGGGTATTGTTGTTGTGAATGGTTCTCTCTACGGCAGCGTTACAGGAAGCCTGAGAAGCCGACAACAATGGACCCTGATGATGTCTGTGTAGGTTCTCAGTCATCCAGGTCATAGTTATCCGAGGAAAGATTGTGTGTTCATCTGGACTTTTCAATTTTCTTTTTTGGCTCTGAGAACTGACGAAGCCTTTTGGACAGAAGGCGAAACGTTTTCCAAAAAAGGAAATTCCAGATGAACACACAATCTTTTCTCGGACCCTGATTATGGAATTGTTTTTATGGGGAGAAGACTGGGAAATTAATTTGGTTATGAATGTTAGTGGGCTGGTAATCCTCTGGGTTTGGAAAGTTTAATGTGCTTCAACGAGAACGGCAGCTGAAAGCACACCTTAGGTGTAGATCTGCCTTAGGGCTCGTCCACTCATTTACTAGACCCCTCCGTCACAGCTTCAAGCGGAGCAACGGGCCCCGCTCCTCCGTCCACCCTACCTGCCTCCTTGAACCTGTCCAGAAGACGCCGCCTGGTAGCCTTCTGCAGGTTGAAGTAGTCGTCTTCCTCCTCTGGGCTTTGTAGGTACAGAGGAATGTGCTGGAACACCAGGATGTGTTTGGGTTTGGGCTCCTGAACAGACAACAGGGACGGTGAGTCCTGGAACGCCAGCGTGACTCGCAGGGATCTGGAACGGTCTCTACCGTGGTGGCGGCTCTGCTCAGCTGCTCCTCCAGCCACGCCTCCTGGGCCTTCTGCAGCTCGGGGCACGCCAGGGCGTCGAAGAAGAACTGCGAGTTGAGAACCAGGCAGAAGACTCCGCCCACCTGGGAGAGCAGCACAAACCTTGTTCAGCTCGTTGGGTTTTCAGTGATTCGTTCACAGGCTGGTAAAAAATTCCGCCGGTCCAGCTCGTGCACACATGTGCAGGAGGGACCGTGAGTGTGAGCAGGGCAGTGAACTGGAGAGAAGCGCACGGCTGAAAAACCTCAAGAGCCTAAAAATGGAAGTACGAGGGATGAAATCAGCGTCGTTCCTACTCGGTAAATGGAGAATTAAAACCCTTTCGATTGAAACTCCACACTTAAGTCAAGTCTTAAATATTTCTACTGTGGTTAGATGCAACATAAGGCAAAAGAGTGTCCTTTTATTAATAATATCAAAAACCTGTCCGTGGAAGGACCCCGAACAATTATCTAATCATAATGCAATTAGTGTCACCTCATCCGAAGTCATGAGCAATCAGGCTGCAAAAACGGTTAGGGCACGGAGCTGCTGTTTGCTACCATGCTGATAAATCAATTTAGAGGAGAATTAATTAACAACCGGCTCTTCTTTGTGGGAATCTGTGTGGAGCTGAGTTTGTTTAAAGTTATCCACAACCGAGCAGAGACAGCCACAAAAAAGGCCAATTACCTTAGCTGGTAATATAAAAATGATAGAAAAGGGAATTATGCTAACAGAACGGTGTTTAGTTTAGAAAAATATTTTAGTAAAAGCCTACAACGCAGTGTGAGATGTAAATTGCAGAGAGCTAAGCAGATGCAGCGTGTATTAGTGCACCCGCAGGTACGATAGAGCCATTAACTTAACAATCAGTCCCTCCAATTTATTCACCTCCTGGAAATGTAATAAATGGAAGGACGGTTTACCCAGAAGCTGAAATAGTCGTCCCCCCAGCTGTTACAGTACTGCTCCACAGAGCTGGGGGTGGGGGTGTTCCCCAGGTCATGGTTCCCACTGACAAACACCAGCGGGATGGAGGGATCTGTTCCCCTCAGCGCTGCCTTCAGGTCGCGCTCCTGCTCCTCTTTATACGGGCTGCCTGCAAGGAGCAAAGGCGGCAAAGCAGAATAAATAAATGTGGAGGAGTCAAATAATAAAACAAGAAGCACAACAAGTGTTTTGCTAAAATGATTGACTGGCTATCGCCATGGTTACGGATGTGTCCAAACGAGGGGTGACTTTGTTTTCAGGTCCTGGTGATCCCTCAGAGGGATTTGGTTGAAGTTTTCTCTGGAATTCTCGGTTTGCAAAGGTCTCTCTGCAGAAGTCTTTTTAGGAGAAGATCTCGTGTCTCTCAGAGTTTTAGCTGCATCTACGTAGGGGGGCAAAAGGTCGTTCCCACCCGTCTAGCTGGTGCTTCTGCAATGAAACGAGACCTGCCAGATTATCAAATCAGCGCACACAGACGCCCTCTCAAACACAAAGTGCAACAAGAAGGCCCTTTGTGTTTCGTAAAGCAGATTCTGTTTGGCAATTTTCCTGCTGTGTTCCCTTTCAGGCTGAGAGTAATGGCTTCTCTGTGACCAGAATGCTAATGCTGTCAGGTACCATGTGGAAAAATAATCAAAAAAAACCACAATTCACCAGTTCGCAGCGTGATAATGATGCGCAACATCTGACAAGCGAGTAATGAGCACGCACGGCGTCCAGGTCGACAAAAACGAGGAGTTTTATCTGTGTTATCCAAAGGAAAGCGTAGATTCCTGATACAAAACCTTTGGGCAGCATGGCACGATAAACACGAGCATGGTGAATAAACGTTACGCCTGCATCATATTTCTCACCATTTGTTTGATAGATGGCTGAAAATCTTTGCTGGAGACCGACTCTTCAGCTTTAGCCCTCAGTTCATTTTCATCCTGCTTCAGTCAATAAAGAAATCAATTGTGCTATTTATGTAAATGTTGCTTTACAGAAAACAACTCGTTTACTAACAAGAACCAGAACCCAGCCTAAAGGTTTTGAATTTCCTTAACTTGCTAATTATGACAGCTGGATGTGAGTCTTTTGGTTTTATCCATTTTTTTTTTGCTTTTACGCTCATGGTAAAGGTTCAAGATTTCACTGAAACACCAGGGAAATTAGCCATGATTGTTCATTTACAGCTCCCATTCAGGATTCGGACTTTACAGATGAAGATCACAACAAAGTAGACTCGACTGGACCATCCAAACATCTCAGCGCTGCCAAGTCCATCTACCCAGGAAGCTGCGTGGGTGCAGAGGTTGTTGTTCGAAGCGCTGAGGCAACTTGCTGCGGCTGCCTCACCCTGCGGTTAATCCCACACTTAACCATTCATTTACAAGCACAAGCACACGCGCAAGGATGCCACAAACGTGCACGCTTCTGCAGCGCTGGGGCCACTGCCTTTTGCATCGTCACACCTCCAGATGGCAGCCAGCCGCCCCCCCGCACGGCAAAACCCGTGAATCATCCCTCAGCGCAAGGCGAAGCAATCCCCAGTCATCCAGCGCTGCATCCATCTGCATTTAGGACCTCTGGCGTGTGATGAATGAGGCGGGGACAGGAGTGTGACACTATTAGGGCCCCGTGCGTGAGCGCTGCTTGGATCCACGTGTCTTCCACAGAGTCTCACCTATACTTCAGCCAAAGGAATTGAACCAACACCCCTGTTTACACACGGACAAGAGGGACCGCAGCCTGCGACGGTTTGCAATCGAAATTGCAATTCATGTGCGACAGACCCTAAAAAATCCAAAGTTTAAAGAATAAGATGGAATGACAAACACAGTTAGACAGCTCACCTCCATCTCCGTCCGCGTCTGGGCAAAGAAAGCGCAACTTTTTGGGCTTTTCAAATCCCGACGGGTTAGCGTTCAGTCTGTCCAGCGCTTCAGAAGCTTCTCTCCATCGTCTCTGAAGGCCGCCTGTCCGGACGGAGCACTGGCTCTGCGCCTGGCTGTCAGAGCGCGGGGAGCGGCGTTTGTGTCACCCGTGAACCGGCGTTGACAGGTTGTGCTGATGCAGCAGTGGCCGGCAGCTTGGGACGACGTGCCGGCTACGATGAAGCCATCTCAAATGTAACCTAGCACCTTTCGAACCAGCCAGTCAGGCCGCTTGGTCGTGGACTTGAATAGCACAGAGCGCCACGGCCTGACGAAGGCGCGTCAGCAGTATTTGTCACTCCTTCCGTATTGACTTTTCTGGTTTAGAGACCAAAACTTGAGGACCAAGAGAGATAAATACCCCCTTTTTTAGAATTTGCAAAAATGCCTCTCAGTTAAAACTAAATGTCACCTGATTCTAGGCGAGGTCGGGCGTTTCTGGGATCTCCGACCACGTGGCTGCTGGACTGCCTGTTCTAGCGTTCTGCGAGTCTCCGTATCACACGACTCCGAGCAGTCTCCATTTGGACTTCACTGTTTCGTCACACTGGTGTGTGGCCACCATTGAAAACGGTTTCCACACCGTAGAAGCCTTCGTACGCGCCTCGTAGCGCAGAACAAACAGCTCCACAGAATAAAACGCTTTCGACAGGCGCGTGAACGATTGCTCTCATATTGAGCTTTTTAGCCTCTCTTTCCAAATCTCGTTATCTTCCACAAGCTAGCAGCCCGCTGTGACACTTCACCACCGGGGCAGCAGGGGGGGGGGAACCCCAAGGTAACCTCCACTTCACCTCAATGAGTTTCATCCACGAGTGCACGTGCACATGTGCGCTTGATTGCTCCCACTGTATCACGCGTAGCATCCCTGACAAAGCCCCGGAGACACGGCTGGAATCCTTTGTAGTGCTCATTAGGATAGTAAGGCCAACATGTTTCTCTAATCTAATCAGCTCTGTATCCGACTCTCTCTGCCAGCGCCCTTCCTCCTCGCTCTTTATCCTCTTCATTAGCCGCCTTTCAAAAGACGTGAAAGAAGCAGACGAGTGAGAGGGAGTGAGGGTAGGGACAGGACAGGAAGAAGTCCCTGCGATGAGCCCTTTTCTCTTTTCTCTTGTTTGTCTAAATTAGGCCGGCACTTTTCTAAAGAAGCGCGTTATGTAAGCTATTTAGAGAAGGGGGCGGGGGTGTACGTGATGGACCACGGTGTCGCGCTGCTCAGAAACTCCTCCCCAACTCCTCCTTCAGCGGACCGTCTCCTAACTGCTAACTGTTCCTAACTTCCCCATCACGGCTTCTTCACGCCGACACACAACAGCAATAGAGAAAAAAGGTGTCTGTGGCCCCCTCCAGGGGGCGCTTCGTCCGATCGGATCACAATCCTCGGCAGTATCCGACAGCGGTCCAGACGAGCAAGGTGAGTCGGTCAGGAGTAGGTAGGAGGCGGGAGATTTCCTAGACAGAACAGACACGTGAAGGAAAAAAAAAAAAAGAAAACCAAAAAAAAACGTGGACAGACAGGGAGAGGATGAAACTGTGAGAAGAGCCAACGCCAGGGAGCGTGAGTGAGGTCTGTGAAAGCGGGAATACAGCTGCCAATTTCCTGTCGCCAACAGGCAGCAGTGTTGACAATGCCGGCTGACAGCCCGCTCCCTCTGACCGCCACCCGTTCATTTTGTGTTGTAAATAAACAGTTTAAGAGGAAATGTCAGCCGAGAGACAGGAAGAGCAGCTCCGGCTATAATGTGTCTTTCCTCCTCCTCCTCCTCGTGGACTCGCGGCGGCCCGGTTGCCAGGCGAGTGACGGACGGGGTGGGTAATGAGGATGGCGCGCACAACCTGCTGTGTCGGGGGGGGTGACAGTGACAAGGGCTGGCGTGATGCCGTTTATAGGCCCTGTGGTCTAAGCCAATACTTCAGCTTCTACTGTCCCGCTGCTCTGCTGAAATAGACCTTCATGCAACCTACGAGCGGCTGATGGGGGAGACGGGCTGGAACGGGGACGGAAGCTGGCCTATCCGTTCAGTCAGCGTAACCACCGAGACGATAAGGATACGTTGACACTTCACAGGCTGAGGGCGAGATCTCCGGGGCTGCGCAATGGCGTCTGTGAGGCTAAAATAAGATGGCCTTTGTGCCCCCCGCCCCTGAAAAAAATGGGAGGTTCTGTGACTCATGCAAATACTGTATGCAACTCAGGCACGCTGGTGCCTGCAGTGTTAACAGTTTGCCTTGAGTAATATTTGGGGATGGGGGAGCAGAGATCCAAGTCTGTCGTTTCTAACCAGAGCTGGAGTCCAGGCTGAACTACTCCTGATCAGAAGGATGGCGTTTGCGGAGAGACTGCGGCCAGCAGCATGGGTGGTGTTGGGAGGTGGCGGCTCTGGCGGCTGAAGCGTGACGCCTGCTCAGACCTTGGAGTCAGGCTGCTCGTGCTGCCTTCTCATCATCGGGGAGCCAGCTCTGCCAAGTCTATCACATCCCAGCTAAGATAACCTAGCAACCGAGCAGAATATTATTACCCCCATGAAAAGTGGTGTTTATTTGAGATCTCTTTTAAAATATGAAGTGATATTTGAACAGAGGAACAAGAAGAAACCCAGCTTTCGAAGGTGATGTTGAAAATGTGGCAACTTACTGCTTTAACCCCAAAGTCTCCGCAGCTCCATCGGCTGCAGATTCACTCAAGCTGATGGCTTTTATTGAAAAATAACAAATTCTGTTCAGTTTTCTAAAAGCAGGCTGTATAACTGATGTGTTACTTAACGTGCCCACCAGGTTTGGACCGCCTGGCTGGATGTGCAGGGTGTTTTTGTGAGTTTAAACCTGAGTGGATTCACCTATTCAGGTCCACTGAGATTTTAACACAGAAAATGGAAAAGTGAGCTGGGTGGTAAAATATGCTCCAGCGTCTAATGTGAATAAATTAGGATTCCTTCCGGAGCATTATTGTCTGAGCTGAGTGCCCTTGCGCCCTTTTGACACAAGTAGACCATAAACCGACTTTTCTGTGGTCCCAACAACCCTTTTAAATAATGCAGCTGTCAACAATAATGTACAAGGAGGCGTAACAGGAGGTAACAGGCTGTACTTAATGGCTCCCTGATCTGAGCCTCTCAGAGACAGCATCCTGGGACGTGTGTGCTGACTATAATGAGACTATACAGTGTAAAAAAAAAACCCAAACCCATGTGTGAATATGTCTGAATGTGTTTCTAGCAGTCATACTGTGGAGACAGACAAACCGTGGGAGTGATGACGCTAATGAGCTACTGTAAAACGTCAAATGCTACTGTCTATACAGCACAAACTTATAGACGCAGTTTATTAGATAGAAAAAGTTATTTTAGAAGTGGGCAGGAATTTAGAGGGTGGCTACTTTAGCCAATGGATAATCCAAACCAAACAAACTAAAATTCACACAGCAATAGCCACGGGTGCTGCCAATTTCATGGATAAACATCAGGGAGCGTCAAAAGGGGGCAGGCTGTTTACACACCGAGGGCTGAGAACACAAAACGTTACAACCCAACCCAGTGAGCCATATTCTGCAGATGAACCTGGCTGAAGCTTCACCAAGTGCAGTGGTTCCATCAAAACGTTGTCAAGAGCGCAGTCATCAACGCAGCACGGGTGGTGTCTGCGCAGTAACACACACGGGCCTTCCCAGAACGGCTCTGCTGTCTGAACCACGTTAATTTGTCCCCCGACGACCGTCCCAGTCTGTGTCAGGCATTTATGTGAATTTCAATCACATCAGATTTCCGCAGTTTCATTAGCATAATAGCTCCTCTCAGAGCAGCTTCTCCTAATCAAAAATCCATCACCAAAACTGGCAAAAGAGGTATTCATTAACCTGGTTGGGTCCAATTCTTTTCTGAGATAGTACAAAGCCGGCTCTAGCACAGGGACTTAAGGTCATCAGCTGATCATGCCTTAAAGTCCAGAGTACAACGGGTTTATCAGCGTTTCAGCACTTTGTCGTTGTGATCGTTTGACTCTATAGTCAAATACAGTATTTAAGAGGCCTTTATCTCCGAGCACAATCCCTTTTAAACCCTAAAACTCTGAGGGATTTATCAGTTGTTCGACGGGTTCAAAAAGCAGAACCTTGATATCTGCTGCGCTTGCCAGAAAAAGGACAAGAGCAGCAAATATTTGCGACGATTCGGCCGATTTTTTTCCCCCGTTGCCGTGGACATTTTCCACTCGTGGATCACGGTGTTTAGCGATTCCATGCAAATGTGAGAAACAAGTGTGCTGCTCCCATACTAAAACAATAAACGGCAGAGGGAAGCGCGTCCGGGGAATGTCCGCCATGGTGGGCGCTAACCGGACTGGTGACCTGGTGGTCCCTACCTGGCATGGCGTGGACCAGGTCACCACACAGCACCATGAACCTGGGCCTGGGCCTCAGGTGGTTCACGGCCTCCACGGCCTGCTTGGTAAGCTCCACCTCCTCGGCCCATTCCTCCCCGCCGCTGTCGCAGTCGCCGTCCCTCCAGGCTTTCATCAAGCCCAGCTGAGGGTCCGCAGCCTGGATGAAGCAAAAGGGGCCGGACCACTGACGCTCCGCATCTGGACAGGAAAAAAAGGAGGAATTTTGGAGATTTTCCTGTATCAAACAGCCATTTTCATTCTGTCCTCATCAGTTCTGCACGTTTTGACACACGCTACTTCCCTGAAGCAAAAACTATACCTCTTTTTGTCTCTAACTTAAAATTAAAGTGTTTTTTTTATTGAAAACACAGTTTATAATGGGGTGAATCATTTTAAGAGTACGGCCCGAGGCTTGGCGCCGCCCTCCGCGCTCCCCAAATCCCAAACCAATCCAGCCTTTCTGGGATGCTACGGCGCTGTGGACAGAAAGTAGCAAACGCACCCCAGAACCCAAAAGACCCACCGTGTCCACTGACCTGATTCCAGCATTAAAATGTCCTAAAAGATTTGTCCTCAAGTCCTGAAAGATCAGAAACAGGGAATTGGTGCTGATTTCCTGAAATCCGTGCACAGTGTCTGCAGTCTAGATGTCAGCAGGCACTTTTGTACAGGTTGACGCGCCTGTCTAACGTCAACGCTTGCAAAAAAGAAAGAAAACATGAAGTGCTTCTAATCACCGCAGCGAGAGGATGTCGTGCGGAAGCAGAGCACAGTTGATTAAATTGCTGTCATCAGGATTTAGGAACGGGCCCTGAAGCCTGGCGAGGGACGCCACGTAGCGCCTTTTGTTACAGCTGTGACGGCTCACTCCGTGAGTAACCCGTGCTTAAAAAATTAACAAAAGCCTAAATGTTGGAGCATGAATGAACAGCAGAGACGGTTTGATTTTACATAATCCTGATATTATGTAACAGAGAGGCCCCACTATCTAATCACTCCCCGGTCCTCATTCACAGCAAGCCGGTTCACAATGCAGACAATGGAAGCAGACTCTCCACACTGCTCAGCCTGTGGGCTCGGCAAGGGCTGACATGAAGGGCGCAGGAAATTGATCCCCCTATAGAAGTCCAAAAATGGACATATGCAGAGAAAACCCTTCCTGCTCCGCTAATTCAGCAAAGGAAGTGGCGGCAACGCTGCATTGATGCAGCGCCGCTGTGGAGAGTCTGCATCTGCATTCCACACAACAAGTCCCCTCACTCACACTCAGCGGGGGCTACTAGCAGCTCCGCATCCCCGGTGCTTAGCACGCTCCCCACGTCGCTCGCTCCCAAATGAATTCATGATAATTCTGTCCTCCAGAGAAACGAAGCGCGGTGATAGAGAAATCAAAAAGTGCGGCGCTCCTGGGAACCCCGACGAGCAGAGGTTTAATTAGAGCCGACTGTTTTTTATTTCAACCACAAACAGAAAACACTGAGCGCTATCTGATTGCCGCCAGTCCCGGCAGGACCGCAGGCCTGATGCAGAAGCAAAGGCTGCTCTGGGATTCCGGAGCCCAGGCTGGTGGCTCCAGGTAGCCTAAGAAGATTCCGGAGCAGCTGCACCAAGCCGGTGGGTGTCTGCGCCACGCTGCCATCGCCAAGTGTCCAACACTGACAGTTTTCACAGTAGCCAACTCATCAGTTCAAAGGAAATGACTTCCAAACTAAATAAATGTGAAAAATAGTGCATACCGTTGTAATGAACATTAATCTGAGGGCAGAAGACCTTGCAAAACTCCATTCATCAATACAAACTCCTTAAATAGTTTGGTCTCAGACTCACAGCTGTTTCAACGGGCCAATAAGAGCCTTTGAGTCGGGAGTTAAAGGAAATGTATAAACACGTTTTCTGGACTAAATATTGCATTTAGTTGTTGCTTCAAACTTATTCTCAATTCAATGTAAATTCAGGACGGGAAAAAGCAAGTAGGGTTTATTATTCAACCCTCAAGGGCACATCCAGAAGCATGGAACAGGCAACAGTTGCATAAACTAACCTTCTCTCTCTCTCTCAGACATGTAAACTAGCAACTGAGAGGGAAATGAAAAATAAAGAATTAAATCTCAACGCTCCCATGACAGCAGATAAGAGGCAGCGGACTGTCCACGCTTTTCCCAGATTCTTTGCTGGAAAGCAAATGAATCATTATTGCAGAGAAGAGCACCAGGGGTGGTCTTTGCTCCTCGGCACACTCATTTCCCCACAGCAGCTGGATCCTACAGTGGGTGGCTGAAACCCTCCTCTGAAGGGAGCCAGCGGCGGACAGACAGACAGACAGACAGACAGACAGACAGACAGACAGACAGACAGACCTGGCAAAGACAGCGGTTGCTGTCGAGCCCCGGAACACAGATGCGTGTTTTAGAAGGCCAAATGACTATAAATGTTACACCGATAAAGCCTGCAGCGGTGACATCGCATCTGATTTGATATGTCAAAACGCGTAAAGTGACATTTTAACGGAGTAATGTTCAATTGTGTGACTCGTTGTGTTGCAGCTACAGCAAAGTTACAACATAACCCAACCTTAAGTGTTTACACCGAAAACGATCGGACGTTTTGGTGTTTCGGACTCGGCTCCATCAGTCCCGAGAAGCCATAAACCCTAAAAGCGCTTGAAAATGAGGTTTAATGAGCAGTTAAGCGAGTTCGGTGGAGAGAGTCGCGACCACGAAGCTAACAGTGCTCGGCTACTTCGGTCAGCCCGCTGAATGTCCGATGTTCGCCCTGAGGAAGATGTCCTCGCCTCCAGCCATGAAGTCCCACTAATAAAGCAGGTGTCGACGAAATGTCTTCACACTTGCGACCGCGTCGACCTCCGCGACAAGTTTGATCCGAAGCTGCTCGGCGTCGGAGCGCTGAGCGATCATCGATTGCTCTGTGATCTACTGCCCGGGCTGCCGCCCGTTCGACCGCAGCGGCCCTGGAGCGACACGGAGCAGACGGAGCGCGTCTGACGGAAACCCTGTCTTATTTGCCTTTTAATCTCTTCTTTTTCTAATTATTTACACTTCAGCAGCTTGTAATAACAACCGGGTGTTCAAAAGGGTGTCATTTTCAGTCTAACATAGTTTTGTATTTTAAAATTTCACGACTCTGCTTCGACAAGAGGAGCAAAAATATCTTGGAATAACCCTGATTAAAATTCTGCGTGATTCACCAACCTTCTCTTTTGCCCCTAAACTCTGGCAGCTCTAATGTTTGTCTTTATTTCTTTATTTATCTATTTATTTTGCTCTCATTCAAACCAAACCATTCCAATACGAATGACCTCGAAGCTCCCCAGACCCTTTTCGCTTGTGTTTATCTGCCCTTGTACAAGAAGTTCATTTATCTAAATCCAAGTTTGTTAAATTGCTTCTAATTTTTTAAAACATATCTGAATTGTTACTTTAAAAGAGTTCTTAAAGAGTTCTTTAAGAGAGATAAATAGAGGATTTTCTTCCACTTTTGTTGTGTCCTCCGACCAGATTGCGCGGCGTCCCCGGGGGTGCGCATCTTGAAGGTGTGTGTGTGTGTGTGTGTGTGTGTGTGTGTGTGTGTGTGTGTGTGTGTGCGTGTGTGTGTGTGTGTGACCGTTATCTTTGTGTGGTGATCTTTGGGTTTTCACACCCGTGCGATGGAAGAATATCAAAGAAATTAGAAATTCAACTCACGACTCCAAATCCTCCTAAAATAAGAGGAAGAGGGAGGCTTTTCTCGAAGAGACAATATTGATGCGTGCTCTCCGGAACTGTAAATCATACCCTAATATTCTCTCTCTCTCTCTCTCTCTCTCTCTCTCTCTCTCTCTCTCTCTCTCTCTCTCTCTCTCTCTCTCTCTCTCTCTCTCTCTCTGCCTTCCTCCTCCTCCTCCTCCCCCTTTCCTTTTTGCGCACCATGCTCTCACACCCTCGCCTCCTCTGTTCGCTCACTTCCCTCTCATCCTCGACGCGGCTTGCATCCCTGCCTACTTCCCGTGCGTAAGAGCGCACCAGCGGATATGGAAAAAGTGTGCCTCTCGCGGACGCCAAACCTCGAGCACGCAGATGTTCGCCTGAGAAGACGCGTCGATGCGCAACAGAGAGCGCGCCTTCGACAGCACTTCCAGCAGCTGAGATTGAAATCGAGGATTTTCTTTTTTCGTTGTCAGTGTCTTTGTTTTGCCACCAATTATTTATTTTGATCCTGGATGATGATATGTGAAAAAAGATGTTCATGAGCGCGGATGACGGTGCGCCTCTACTTGGATGTGTGTTTCTGGACTTTTCAGCGTATCATGACCGTGCGCATTATTCCCTCTTTCCAGTCCTGTTCGTTTCTGCGTGAAGTTGAACGCAGGGGAAAGAACAATGAGGGGGAAATATTTTCTCCTCGGCTTCTTTTTGCTCAAACTTGTGGCTCTCGTGTGCAAGGCCGACGGAGAACCGGGGCTGCTCGGTGGATACGTAATGATCGCCGCCTCCAACGGTTCCAGAGAGGAGGAGAGCGTGTCCGAAGAGACCCCGCACACGGAGGACACATGTCGGGGCTACTACGACGTGATGGGTCAGTGGGATGAGCCGTTTGTCTGCAAAACGGGCATTTATCTGTACTGCTGCGGCACCTGTGGCTTCCGCTTCTGCTGCTCCTACAAACACTCGCGGCTGGACCAGAACACCTGTACCAACTACGCCACCCCGCTGTGGATGACCGGACAGACGTCGTCCAAAAAAATGAACAACATGCGCGACAGCACCAAAGACAAGACCAATTTAATTGTTTACATCATATGTGGAGTAGTGGCCATCATGGTTCTCGTGGGGATTTTCACCAAATTGGGTTTGGAAAAGGCGCACCGGCCTCAGAGAGAAAACATGTCCAGGTGAGTGTCCCTCCGTCCTCTCCAGAGCGCTTGTTTACCAAGAGACCCACGCACGCAGTAGGCCTGAGCGCGCACCGTTCCGTCTGTGTTTCCCACATGTGAAAACAGTGATGGGCTAACGCGTGCCTCGGGGAGGCTGTGGCGCATGGCAGCCAGCGGAACTTTTACTCTCGGACAAATCGCATCGCTGCTGCGGCCGAGGTGTTCGTTCTGACAGGACGCCGCGCTCTCCGGCTCTCCAAAGGAGGTTTCCAGCGAGCGCTGCGCACCGCCATCGACCCAGACGCCGCCGAACGTCTCAGTAGTAGTTGTTTGAAAGTGACGCGCACAATGCGCAGCACCGAGCACAACGAATGACACACGCCCGCGACTGAATCTCGACTTCTTTTTTCATTTCAGTTTTCACTGGAAAGCTGCTGAACAGTAGCTCAGCCCGAGTATTTAATTCAATTACCGCTACGCCGCTCTGCTCCTAACACCTGTGTTCTCTCTCTCTCTCTCCCTCTCTCTCTCTCTCTCTCTCTCTCTCTCTCTCTCTCTCTCTCTTCTTTCTCTCTCTCTCTCTCTCTCTCTCTCTCTCTCTCTCTCTCTCTCTCTCTCTCTCTCTCTCTCTCTCTCTCTCTTCTTTCTCTCTGTCTGTCTGTCCGACAGAGCCGTCGCCACTGTGCTGCAAGGCGGGTGTCCAGGTGAGCAGTTACGGGGGGAGGAGGCCCTTGGGATGCATTCCCAGCACTTTGCTTCCAGGGCCACGAACCTCCGTGAGTTTCCCTGTTCCTAACCGTTCTGGGGATTTTGGGGAGGAAACCTTGGAGTTGAGGGCTGGAGCAGCATGTGGAGGCTTGGGTGGGGCTTGTGTCAGGAACAAAAGCTGCTGATGAGAAGAGGCGTGAAAACCGCTGTCTTAGGCCCGGATGTTCAGCTGGGCCGTGTGTGTGTGTCCTTCTCTGGGCTAGTGTTGCACAGCAAGAAAATCATCCAGCGAACAAGCTCTGGGAAGCACATGCCTGCAGGCCTGTTGTTGTTGTTGTTGTTGTTGGGTTTTTTCTTTTTTTTCCAACTGTCAGTCGTTGCTTTTTGTTCTATCTCGCACCGAGAAAAGCTCGTCTGTCTTTCTGCAGCATTTCAGATCCAATGGCCATTCACTGATTTATTTTGGTTCATGTCCACACGATTTAAAGACCTGCGTGCGTGTGCGTGTGCGCGTGTGTGTGGGGAGAGGAAAACAAACAATTTAGTCGTTGTGATGGGAGAATAAAAGCGCATGAAAGCCATTTGTTTCTGTTGTGATGTCTGGGCTGCTACAGCACCACAGACCTGGTTTTAAACGCTATAGGTTAAACAGATCTACACCGGATTTAAGGTTCAAGGTCTTGGTTAGGGGTCCCAACTTATGTGTGTGTTTGTGTGTGTGTGACTAGATGTTTTAAGATCGGCTAACTGCTTTTTTGCAAGAATGGGATAAATACATAATCGTACAACGGCTCAGCTGACTGACGACGAGGTGACATAACCCTATTCAGCGTGAAGCACTACACCCACAGGCACCATCACCAAGATGAGAGCGCGGCATGTGGGAAACAAAAGCTGGTCAGTGAAATGTTTGGATTCAGATGATGAGGATTGGGAGGAGGGTGGATGAACAGAGGCAAATCACATATTCAGGAGAGGATATGAAGTGAGACAAATGAGATAAGAGGATGGCCACAAGGACACTACTGTGAAATTGAGATTATTATTGACAACGTGGAACCGGCGCCGGTGAACCTTCTAATCCTGGGGCTTGTGGGTGATGATGTGCTACGTTATTAACCTCTGTGCTCCGACTGGATTCTACCCTTGAAAGCCACCTGATTAGTTTTGGAAAGTCCCTAAACTGGCGAGGGAGTTGATTTACCACACCACCCGCAGATGTGTTTGGTGTATTTTAACAGATTCCTGGGAGATAAATAGGCCGAAAATAGAAAAGTAATCCCTCCATTCATTCTTAATGATGGATGAAAGGATATGGGGAATAGAGAGTGGTAATTACAGTTTAAAGACAAGTGCCACTGTACACAAACATGATTGTTCTAGAAAATCTATTACTAGTCCAAAGCTCTTATTGATTATGGCCACCTGGTCACCTAATACATCGGATCTGGCAGGGCTTGATTGCTTATATAGAAAATCTCTTTGGGCATTTGTGGCTTCCAGTCAAAGAGCCACCAAGGCAGCTTTTTTATAATCAGGGGGGAAAAAAACCATTACTCCCAGTACAAGAAGAACAGTGGCGCATCAATGAAATGACACAAAGCTCAGCTGTTCTTCCAACGAAGCTGTTCAGTTGAGTTCAGCACAGTCGTGGACACCTGGTCTCCTCACAAAGAGGAGCAGGAAATGGACGGAGGTCCCTGGTACGTTGTGCACTAGGATTAATGCTGAAATAGAGAATAGAGTTTGCTGCTGCAAACATGAGGGTTATTCTGTGTGCAGTCGGCAGAGCTGAAACAAAAGTCCTAAACGATGTTGCTACAGCTGCCAACATCTGCACTGCTGACCCAATTGATTTTCAGAGCTAGATTTCACGTGATGTAAGATAAAATGATATCTATTCATCCCTATTCTGTTAGCTGTCACTTGTTCCTAATGAGTTCCTGCTGGACAGAAGCACAGATGCTTTGGGAACTCCAAACAGTCGGCCCACGATGCCTCCGGGCTCCCAAGGAAACTTAAAAGGTCCGTAACCCCGCATTCCCTCACTTAGCATAAAGTGACTGAAGAGACAAAGAAGAAACGAGAGGAGAAAGCAGCAGCGGTGGCCGCCACCTTTGAAGCTCTGAAGGGCAGAGCCAGTGCTGAGCTTCGTCAAGCCGGGGTGACTTTCAGAGCCGGTAAAACGGAGACGTTGGTGTGTGGGTGACAATCAGTGTCAGTTACCTCGGCGTTGCTCTATTCTTCCACAAAATGGGTTTTCTTGAGCATAATTGGGGCCCCTGGGGGGTGGGGGTGGGGGGGATTGGGAGTTATTAGTATTTATCTTTGTAAACTGTCATAACGAAAGCCTCCTCCAGAAAAGTCTTTAATTGACATTTTTGGTGTCTCACACTAAAAAGCTTTAGGTGGGCTGAATTGTTTCATTAGGACACACACACACACATAGACACACACACACACACCTACACACACAAACACACACACACAGCACCCTGTATTCACAATTCAATTTAGCATTTGCAGGCTTAATTACCTCCCCAGCAGTTATAATCTTTTCCTAAACATGCCGAGATGGGAAGGATGAAATTTTAATAGGCAATTGCTTCTAAGATTGCACAGGCACAAGGAAAACGCTCATCTGCGAAATACTCTTGCTTCGCCTACGCGTGCGTGAGCCAGCGTGCGAGCCGGGATACGTTCACACAGCGCGCACGGTGCTCCAGAGTGCGCGTCTGTGCCTGCCGCAGACCTGTCAGAAAGGAGCTGTGCATACGGTTCGTTAAAAGTAGGCGACTGTGTGACCTTGTCTTTCCTGCTGTCATCTGAGCCTTCGGTGTGTCACGTCTGATTGCCGAGTGTCAGAGCAAGAAAAGAAGAGCTCCTGCAAGAGAGGCTAACACTCAGCAACACAGGACACGGGAGCGAGCTAAAAAGGTGCTGTGAAAGGGAAAATGACAGATCTGGTGCTAGTTATCTCTGAGGCGTCACTCCGGCTTCAGCTCCATTTGACGCGCTTTGCATTTGCTTTAACAGCTACGAGGCCTTCACGATTAACCCACACTCACAGCCGTACACACTTCGCCCAGTCTTTTTTTGTGGGCATTGTAGTGTATACTGATGAATACTCCATCCTACTTAAGACTGATCGATACCGAAGATAAACCACTTTAGACTTTATTGGGATTAAACACCTCAAAAGGAACCACTCGATTCTGTTGTCAAAGGAGGGCTGAAGCCACCCCTGATGCTCGTAAAAGAGACAGAGATCATCTATCATCTCCCTGTGAACGCTGTATCAGGGAGGGGCCATAGACGTGAAAATTCTCCAGTGGTTTCCACACACGCACCGACTGTAGCCACTCCTACGTCCTGAGACTTATGACTCCCCACCGCAGCACGAAGGCCCAGTTCTGCAGTCCAGGCTAGTTTGGGTCACCTAAATCAGAAAAAAAAGTGAAATTTTGATGCTGTACACAAGTAAACCGCCCAGATGGTGTGAAAATGATCCCAACATTACATTTAAAGGCCATGGTCTTCTCTCAAACACAACATTGTTTTCCCACACTCAGACGTCATGGTATCATTTACCAGCACACATGGGCGTCCTTCGCTCGTTCTCCACCGAAAGGTGCGGCTCAGGATGCAGCAGCGAAGCTCAGAGGCAGCAAGTTTCAAGATTCTCAGAAAGTGCGGCTGCTTCGCCCTCCCCTCTCACGGGCCTCGTTCCCACATCCTCTCTCTTCCTAATTATCTTAATGTGTAGGTCCTCAGCTGCACAGGGATGCCGTTAGACTCCTGTTTATTGGAGCTGTGGGGCTGCGCGGCCCCCAGGCATCAACCAAAAGCCGACATGCTCTCATTTCTGCCCCACACTGGGAGACCGAGCAGCGAGGTGTCAACACAGCCTGGAGAGGCAGGAGGAATTGGACTGGGGACTGCAGGAACCTAGTGTGATTTTTCTTCTTAACCTTTCTGAAATGACTTGAGCTTTTTTGTAGGAGACAGTTTTCCCTGATAGACAGCGGAGCTGGGTTGAATACACACCCAACGTTCCCTTCTGTCCGAAGCGTTTTAGATCAGCTGCTGTGTAATTTCCCATTGTGTCACGATGGTGTTTTAATAAAAGAAGGAATGGGGGCAGTGAAAATCTTAACTTCTAATCAGCTGAACCCCCTTCTCTGTCCCTCCTTAGGAATATTAATCAGTTCATTTACTCCAGGAAGTCACAGCTTGCTTTTGACAGGTAATTACATCTATGACTGTGTGTGTGTGTGTGTGTGTGTGTGTGTGTGTGTGTGTGTGTGGGTTCATGGTCTGTGATGTGCTTCAGTCAAAGCGCCGTGAGTAATATTATGACCATCTATCTTCATCTATTTCAGTCTCGCCTATATTTTACTATCTGTGATGATGCCGCTGCTAATGCAGCCTTGGCGTAAGCGGGCAGATTTCCCATTTGTGTGTTTGAACAGGTGGTTATCGCTACTGGTTTCTAATTAACTGCTACACTGACTCCCCTTAATCGGCGGTTCAAATTAATGAGTCAAGCCGTTTGCAAATATTGGGATTATTTTTTGTCATAAGAATTCTGACAAGAATTTAATTACCAGTGCGGATAACTCAGTTTTCAGGTCCTGGGTTTTTGTTTGAAATTCTGCCTATTTAATCTCTGAGAGGCACTTGGCTCGATGCATGCATCCTTATGTTTATCATTTCAGAAGAGGAGCTCCTTTTAGCAGGAACGCTTGCTGTCTGTCAGACGTGCGGCAAAGTAAGCTGGATCTCACAGTGGCATTACAAGTCTATTTAGGCCTCTCCGAACACTGAGCTATGTCGGCTGTTGGAAATCCTGTGTAATCTGCAGCCATTGTTGCGTGCTTTCTATTTATACAGTTTCTAATAAGAGAATGCAGCTCCAATTTTCTGTTGCAATAATAATACCGTGCGTATAATCCTGCTGCCTCCCAACAGCGTTCCAGCTGTGCTATGATGGTCGTCGCAGTGGAGGCACGCTCGTGCGCCGCTGGTCCTCAGTCAGGGGTCCTCTACTTATGGCCTGGGGGGGTGCTCTATGAAGAACCTTGCAGGATGTTGAATGGGGTACATGGCAGGACCTGGCTGGCGTTCTAAAGCTCATTGTACAGTTCTATCACCAGATCAGTGCCTCCTCCAGTTTTTAATCTATTGGCATTAGCCTAGCTAGTAAAATTCATGGAGGTCAAGCTGTCATATATAGTACATTTTGATACTGAAGGATTTAGTCGGAACTTTGTCTGGCTCTTTTATGCAGCACTAACTGTTCTACATTTGGATTTACTTGACTTTTCAAAGTCACGCCGCAGATGCTTTCACAAAATCTGACCATCGTCCAAAGCTAAGAAGAACACCGGGAAGCTTGTCCTCATTTACCGACGCTCAAAGTGTGCAAGAAAAAAGAAAAAAGATATAAATAAGCAGTGCCAATTACTAATACTGTTATTTATGCTTGTGTAAATCTGAATTCCTCAAAGGGTAACAGGTTGTAAAGTTAGTTAGAAAAGAAAGTCTATAAATAGTTAAAAACACCATGACTCTGGTACAGTCTTAGCCAATCCATGCTAAGCATCACGTTTACAATTTGTACATATTCTTCATTGCCTTTTTCTGATCTTGCATCATCATTATATTGAATAGGTCATGGTCAATTTGAGGTATTAGTAGTAACGATCTGTTCTTTAATCTCTTCACCAGCAGATTTATGGCTAACAGAGCTCTGCCTATTATACATAAAAATCGTTTTAAATATGTTGGATAAATGAAGTCAAATGAGCACATTTGATCCGGTGGCAGGTCCACTCTGCATCTCCTAGCATCTATTGTGCATAAGTTGGGTTCGGGGTTGGCCTTAATTAACTCGTTTGGGTTTGGAAAGTTTGGGCTTTGAAAGAGGACAGGCTGGTTTGCGTCCACCGGCCAAAGCCACTGATCACGTTCCATGTCCCCAAGGGGGTTGGAGGCCCGTTTCCTCTTTCCTATGCACACACATGCATATGGACACCAAAAGCCTCACACACAGAGAGGCACATGTATTCTGTTCCAGGCCTATGTATCACACAGCCAGGGGACTGTGCCATCGGACAGTGGAAACACATTTGTTAACCCCCCCTATCATCCATGCACACACACACACTTCACCAGCCTCAGACTGGTGGTCTTGGAAGAGCAAAAATCCTCACTCTCACTCTTTTATTCGCCTGCGGGCTTCAGTATGGCCTGCCTGGCTTATCACCCTGCCCCGAGGAGGTCGCCGCACGTTGGCAGTCTTCTGGAGCCTCACCATCCCGTCCTCTCACTTACAATATGGACACACACAAACACTGAGACACACATGGACAGATTTTCAGGCCACACCAGCACCACTACCGTCATCTTCCTGGCCCGTGGGTAGAGGACATGTGGCCGGACGAAATGCGTCACGACGCTCACAGAAACAGAGAAGGACTTTGTTTTCCACTCTTAGCTCTCAGCTCGTGTTATGCTAGCTTGCCGTTTGGTTCCAAAACTCAGAACATTCCTCTACATCCTGGATTTGTATTCCGAGTTTGTGCGATTCACTGCTGAGTGTCAGTTCTCTCACTTTGCTGAGGATTTAAATAATTGGATCAGAGGTTTTGTGTGTTTTCTCCATGGTAAAGGTCAAAAGTTGTGTATTTATTTGCCAAACAAGGTGAGCTACTCACAGCCTTAAACACTTATGTGTCAAAGATGGTTGTCAAGAAGAACTGTCTCAGTGCAAAGAGACAATGCAATGCTCTGAACATCCACTACCAGGCAATCAGCAGGGAAACAAAGTTGAAGGTAAAATATCCACAGTGCCTCCAAAAAGTGTCAAATGGATCGGTTTCCTGCGAGACACCCTTCTTCTGCAGCCAGGAGAGCTGAGGGAGCAGTTCCTGGGGTGTTATGCCACACCAGCCTCAAACCGGCCTGGGATCAGTTGGGAGAGCACGACAAAGATTCCGACTTTTTTGTCGTGTTCTTCAAGTTGTCCCTGAGTGGCTGTGGCGTGCTCATCTGCCGGAGGTCTCCTCTGTCAGAAAGAATGTTTCAGTATCACAACTCCTCAGTGCAGCCTTGTGGCACAGATGGCCGTGTTGCGGGTGGGAGGGGGCTGGAGTTTGCATCTCAGAAAACATCGTTTGCTTTGCACTGTTTGCCCTTATTTCACACAGGTTACATTAGCACTCATGATGGGAATTCCGAGTCAACGTTATCGTCAGAGAGGCTGTACAAACCCAACATACCGCATAAATGAAATTCCACTCCTCTTGAACTGATGGTGCAGCAGGATAATAAAAAAAATGTAATTACTATAACTAAGATAAACTACTCTAATTAAACTAAATGGAAAAAAAACTGTAAAAAACCAGCAATTAACAATATAAACGGTGTATAAACAGAAAGCCACAGCCTGTTGAAGCAGTGAACGTGTATAAGTACAGGCCGTAATTTCATGGGAGTCTAGTCTAAATATAATTTCTAAAGAGTTTCAATGATTTTAAAGCTTCAGCAGGAAACTGTGTTGACTCTGAGTGGTGAAGGTAGATTACACGCATGCCCTTTCCTTGACCACCGCGTTTAGTTTCACACGCAAATATGCAATTTCAGAATGGTATCATACCACAAGCAACAGCATGGCACTTTAGCCACAGCAGTTTATTGACTTTTAATCCTGATGGACCTTACTTGATGGCAAAATGCGACAGCTGGTGGGTCTAGCTAAACAGCTGCCACCGTCTCTGCGCTGGTGTGCAGATTTAAGGCTTCTCTTGGGTAACAAAGTGTTCTTGCGTTATCATACATCTTCACACATGTGATGGCAATCTCCATACACACCTTTCAGGCATTCAGAGGGAAAGGTAACCACAGATGTCACTGCAAATCTCCCCGAGAGACAGCGATTAAATCTGTGCACAAGAGGAATTTGAGAGAAAGTCTTTATTTCAAAATGATAAAGATACCATTTGAGAGGGAGAAAAGGTTTAAAAGCCAGGATGCAGAAATGAGCCTGCGAGCAGTGCACGAGCTGAGCAGAGCACGCAGGCTGTGAATGGAATGAATTGTTAGTGAGGTGGGGAAATCCATACTGCGACTATTGATCCTTCAGGCCTCTCCTGATAGAAAAGTGGTAAGATCCAAAGCTGATAGCATTCAGACAAAGCACCCTGTTGTGTTTCGCCTGTGGGCGTACAATGTCCACATTCCAATGCCGTGCCAGCCTGGTGCTGTGTGGCCTGACACTCATTTAATCCCGAATTGGATGTGTTTGCTCCCCATTTGCCCTATTGGAGAATGTTTTAAACATAAGGAGTGAACAAACATGCTCCTCTCAGCCTTATTGTCTCCTCCTCTCTGATGGTGGAGTAAGTTGAAATAAGTTGTAAAAGCCGTAAGTGGTGTATAAGTCAATGGTGTGAAACCAAACGAATTTTAATGAACCATCCATACCAGAGTAAAAACACAAGCCTACATATCTAAGAGAGGAGAGCAGAGACGCCACCCAGAACCACCATTATTACCCTGTCGTCAGCTCAGTTCTGAATTATGAACTGATTTCTGATCGGTGTTTGCAGACTGACATTCCAGCACTTCGTGCTCTTCCGCACCGGCTGCCCATCAGTGGCAGAGGGGTGGTCCAAAACTGCTTTTACAGCCATCACTACAATCTGCATGTTTATTAATCTGCTTATTTATTTCCAGGGTGGGTAGGCCAACAGCAGACCCAGAAACTGTTTTGATGGAGGATCATTAGATTAGCCCAAGCAGACAGAGAAAAATAACAAAAGTGTGGTTAAAAGATAAAAATTAAAGTTTATTTAAAGGACACACTTCAAATCCCATGTAAAAAATGATGATGTGATATATTAGCTTTTTTTTTCTCTAATGCAAAAAATATATGATGGATGATTCCTAGAAGAATCACAGTTAAACAAGTTTAAATTTCAATGTGAGACAAAAATAACTCTGCCATTAAAGAGGCTGTTCCGAGCAGAGAACTGTATATATCTGAGGCAAATCCTTCACTGTCAAATCGGTAAATCCCTTTGGTATTTGAAGAAAGTGTAAACAAAAGTGCTGCATCATTCCCACAATGATGAACGAGTTAATAACTGAGCACCGTGCCGGCTGCCGACCACTGAGCTCTCCTGGTGGAGTATTTTTTAATGTTTTTTTTCTAAACCACATGTGTGTTAACAGCAAAAAAAAAGAAATAAAGCTGATAAACAGCAATGTTCAGATCCAGATTCCTATCAGAGGCTGTCTGCGGTGAGCAAGAGGCCCTTGGAAGAGATCCCCTGCTCTCCCCCACCGTGATCGACAGCAAAGACCGCATCACTGTGGGATGCGTTCAATGGTTAAAACCAGGATTTCGGCTCTTGATCCTCCTAACTGATGGGAGAATTTTGTCAAAATAACTGCTCTAATTACACTGACACAGGAAAAGCTGTTCTTCCGCACATTTGATTTGTTAGAAAATACATTCTGTTCTTTGGCAAAGGATGATCCATCGAAACTGGCAAGTCTGTGTGTGTGTGTGTGTGTGTGTGTGTGTGTGTGTGTGTGAGTGTGAGTGTTTGTGTGCATGTGCGCTATGTAGCCAAGTTGTTGTCCCCACTGCGCATCCTGCTCTGGGCATTGGGATAGTTTTTATTTTGGAGGGGGTTGCTGGCAGCACCGGAGGAGCTCTCCAGGGTTGGGTGTGATGCGGGGGTCGAGCATATGGGGATTTCCTTACGACCCAGTTTTTGCTGGGTCCTCCACGCTGCCGCGGCAGGAGCCATCTCTCGTCTTCTCCGCTCTGCACCATTCGTCAAGCTGAAGGCGGCTCTCATTGGTTCACTCACACTCTTTGTTGCCAAGACACGGAGTGGTGGAAAAGTAGTTGACAGTTACACTCCGGCGCGCCGCAGGGCTAGTACGTCACGTGCACTTGGACTGGAAAGCAATCTGCATGTCATCCTAAACTTGCGCACAGATATGCAACTACTCACCTAAAAACACACCCTGGTCACACACACATTTGGATTTCCACATATGGATAAGCTCCACTGTTTACTGTACACTTCTCGCAGCCATTCTTCTTTGCCCCCTGCCTGTGCTTCCGTTCTCCTCTTACAAATGGAGCAAGGCAGCTGGTCTTTCTTCACTAACCTACTTTTTCTGCCCCCTTTATTTTCCCCACTTGCAATCTTAACTCTCAAAGGGGGTATGGATGTCTTGCTCGAGTCGATTCCTGCAGCAACGGACATCAATAAGTGCCCCGTTTAGTTTATAATGCTAATAATAGAACATCACCGGGGCATCTTTGTGGAGGAAAAGGCGGATTCTGCGGAAAGAGCTGGATTCAGTCACAGGCTAATCTGGCCCTCCAAATGTAAACATCCCTGAAGGATTCCAAGTTTCCTGAAAAAATATATTCATTTTCACCTCAAAAGGTCACATCTTTTTTGAGTTGAAGGACAGTAGAATAAAGGTGTGGGATTTCCTTCTAGAGGTGAGCCGGCCTGCTCCGTCCATCTTTGAGCTGAGCAAGAGGGCAGAGAAAGAGGCAGATAAGTAGTTTGTATACATTTAACAGCAGATAGGCTGAGAGCCAAGGAAACGGCAGATAAACAGCTACAAAATTATTCAGGCACGGTGATAGGAGATCTGCCGAGCATGTGCTGATACCAGATGGGCATAGAAGCAGAGTTCTCTCTCAACAACTGGCTACCTCTAGTAAAAGAAGCTTATTGTGCACAAATTAAGCAAATACCTAATCCACACGTCAGGTGGCGGCAACACTTCCAATTGCCCTGGCAAGGTGACCTAAAGACATAGTCACCACCTATCTGTAGCAACTCAATTCTAATTAGCAGCATGTAGCATTTAGCTCACAAAAGAAGTTGCATGCAGAATTTAAGAGCATGCTATAAACCAGAACTAATGGTTTTTGGAGTCACGTTTATCCCCAACAGAGCACAAAATTCCCAGTTACCAGGTATGGTCAGTGCTAATGGTTTAAAAATAGCTGGTTAAGCTAAAACAAAGGTGAGATCTTGCGGGCAAACACAAATTGTTGCAGAATCTTGATGTCATGAAAACCTGTGAGTCCATGACTGCTGCTGATGATAAAACAGCACAAGTCAAGAGATCGATGCCTAGATGACTTTTCTTTTCTCATTCAAAAAGAGAAAATTTGCTAATTTGGTGTTTGTGATAGGACGCAAACGGACATCAAGCTTGAGTCGCTCACGTGCACATCACACACTTTTGTCCTGTGTGCAGCAATTACTGTTGTGGTTCTGCCGACTGACTGGCTGTTGAGGGATGAGCGATGCTTTGTCTTCTCGGGCCAGGAAAAGCTGCTCACAGTCGTGCCTCAGAGCTGCTGGGGGACACGGCTCAGGAACCAGGTACAGCAGGATTTAAAAAATAATCTCTTCTGCCGAGCCAGAGGAGCACACCACGGGTCAAAGACCGTGATGGGGGGAAGGCGGGGTGGGGGGTGCATTCAGAGGTCACCAAGTCAAACACCATTAGCTCTCAGGATGCTGCCTTGTAAACTGACCCCTGCTGGTCCACATGTCTCATACCTGTGTTCTACTAAAGTATGTCCTTGTTTCTGCTAAAAAGTAAAACATTTATCTTTAATATTGTTTCATGAGATACTAATCCCTAAAACGGGGTTTCTTTCTGAATCAGAGTTGAATTTATTTTTCGTTTGCAAATGCAGACACAGGCAGTGCAGGTTTAGCTAATTGTTCATTTGACTTTAAAGTGTGGGTCGAATGGGTCCGCGGGGGAAGCGGAGCAGCAGAGGCGCAGAGCACACAGAGAGCCGGGATGAAGGGACAGGACACAACACAGAAGAGGGGAACCCGTGGCCCGCGTAAGATATCTGATGAAACAAATCAGGGCAGGTCTGAGCAATCACAGAGGAATGAAACGCAAATGGAGGGAGCGGGGTGAATCACAACAGGGTAAAGTGATGGAGAGATGAGTGCTATCCGGGTCAGCGACAGACAAACATCATTATCATCTATTTCCCACAGCCTCCCTGCTGGACAGCCTGCAAAAGCATGTTTTCCCTCAGGCAGCACACAATTCTGACAGTCAGCAACCTTTAGATAGGATAGGATACTCAAAGATTCCAAGATGCAGCACACTAAGCTAATAGGGAAAAAGATTAATAGTCCTCTATGAAAAGAGAAAACAAGCGGTTCTTGACATCTAAATGCAGGATTGTTGTGGAGACAAAAGATCAGTGCAGGAAACAATGGGCTCTGATGTTATTGCAGACACTGTTTCCTTTGAGTGCTGCTCTATCACGAAGATGAATGAGGGCTCCTTTTTGTCAATCATGTAGTTTAGAGGAGAAGGTATTTATTTCTCTGTTCCCCGTCTGCTTGTCACGCTCTCTGTGGCCCTGCTGAATGATGAGCCTTGTCAGAGAAAGCAACACTTGGTCTGCAGCCACCAGAGAGGGCGGCCCAGGGCACTCATGACATAAAATCATGTTACAGAGTAAGAAATTTCCTAGAAACGCTTTGCAGGGTCAGCCGGGTGTGGAGGAAAACATACTTACAGTCAGTAAGATGAAAGGAATAACCTAGTGTTTTATAGCAGCGCACAAACTCACTCAATGTTCCTGCTGCAGACCAGGAAGCAGCAGGTTTCTGCCCACAGCCAGACTTCGTTGGTTGGTTGGTTGAGATCTTTGGCTCGTGCAGCCATTAGCTGGACTTGTGCTAAATGGTGTCAAAGGGGAATCGTCTTTTCGCAGCACACCTTTCTGTCCTTATTATGACACCAACAAATAGGAATTTGTAAAAAAAAATTCTATAAAAAAAGGTTCCTTTTGTGTATACTTTTCATCGACAAACATATTAATTAAACTATTCAGCAGCTGCATCCCAGGCTGAGAGATGAGGCTGCTGTTGCGTTCGCGCTGCTGCTGATGAATTTGCTTTTCAA
>CAAE01014738.1:1879013-1892961 GCA_000180735.1 Tetraodon nigroviridis
GCTCTACTTCATGTGTGAATTGTTGGTATGAGGGAAAAAAATTAAAAACAAAGCTCAGACCTTTATGTTCCTGTGGCCGATGGCTGCAGTTTGGCTGCTTATTAGGGCTCACAGGAGCAGCGGGAAAATAATGAACACGATGAGACCTATATTGAGGACAGTCGCCCTTGGATTCGACCGGTTTGGGCATTTCTTATTTTTTTACTCTCTTGAACGCTACACAGATGGCGATATTTCTCATTTAAAGAGCCATCAGACCGGTATCGATAGCAGGGTGAAACTGTGTTATTGACTGGAGGCTCAGCTTTACAGTAACAACATCCTGCGAGACTCACATCAACGCGCACAAGCGCAAACTTTGTTGCAAATGCTCCACCGTGGATAACAAAGAGAAAAAGAGGGAGCAATAGAAAACAATAGCATTTTAAAATGAAGAAAGTGACAGAATGCAACAATCATAAAAAAATGCCGGAGACCTTAATGTAGTTTCAATGGCTCAGGCAGGAACAATTAAGGGTAGATAAGCCATTATAACTGCTATCATTTCCAACCGCCATTTTCTATGACGGATTTTCCAATAATACGGTTTCTGCATCACGCTGCTATCTTTTTAATGGCGAGTTCTCGTAAAAATTAGGCAGAGATATGCGATCGGGTTTGGAATGGAGCTGGCTTCCCACATTTCTTTGGATCCCCTGAGCATTTTACAAGTCTCTTCAGTGTGGCTCCCTCTGGCTTTCCCCCGCTAAATCTCCGTAAACGGGAGAGAACTGGTGCGTTAATGAGTCCAGACAAAGCTATCAGCATATGGTGATGATAATGAGACCAACAATGTTTGGAAAACAAGGCCGTATATAAGGTCCAGGACGTCACCCATAGCTTTAGAGAACGCAGACGCTTGTGCGCACTGATTGTCGCACAGCAGCCTCCAGGCTGAGATACACGAGATACATTATTCACGGCCAAATTCTCAAGACAGCGTTTCTTGGCAAGGCAAGGCAGGCTAGTGCCAGTGACATGCTTTTAATATAGTAAGATCCCATTATCATGTCACAGCAGTTGTTCCTGAACTTCTCTAAAACTCCATGGCGATGCAGTTGGTAAGTTCCTCGTAGACTTTTTCCCCCTCACATTTACTCCCACAGCTGTCAAACCAATGACTTCCGTGTCAAAATCCATCATCTTCCAGCTGTCTCCCTGTCTGTCTCTCCCTGGTGCTAGAATGTCAACAGACCTCGCACCTTATGGATCAAATCATCGGTTTATGTTGAATATTTTCAGCAGATCACTGTTAGCTACCTTCACCTTGGTGCTTTTATTAACGTTTAACCTCCCAGTTGCTACCGGTTAATGCCATTAGCACAAAATACAAGCAACCATTTCCTGCCTTACCCAGCATTAGAAAAACGTTCCTGTTTGCTCAGATTTTAACCGATGATGCTGATTTGGTTGCAGAAACTGTCCCTCTGGACACGATCGGATGTCCACGAGCGCCGACAGGGCTGAGCCGAAGAAAATAATTTATTTTACAACAGGAAATCAAAAGGTCAGGAGTAAAAGTGCACTTTTCTTCTACCCCTGTGAGGACATTCATTAATGTCAGGTTAGCCTTTTTGCACTGCAGCCTGCCTCCCTGGCATGTAGTAACATCGAGCTTGTCACTCTGCAGACGTCGCTCCACGAGGCACCAGATGCAGTCCCCGCTGAGATTTACCGCAACCAGTTCTTTAGCTGCACATTTAACAACAACGGTCATCAAATCAAGGGACAGTAGCGTGGTCGCTTTTGTTTGAGCTAGGTGGAAAAAAGACGCCTGGGGAGTTGGTCGTTTTCAGACCAGACTGGTTTCTGCCAGTGATGGATCAGGTCGTGATCACGCTTCCAGACAGTTTGTGATCTTCACAGCGATGAGCGTAAGTGGCGCACAAATCGTGATATCATTAAACGTCCGAAGCTGCCACTCCGATCGGGTCTTAATCCTCACGTGTCCCTTGGAAGAAGGGAGGACTGGTTAACAGATCCGCCCCTCTGCACACAGCCTGAAACGATCAACAGTAATGTAAAAATCTAGAGCACTTTTGTAACGGCTGCAGGCACAGACAGATCATCCTCTCTTCTCATGTGTTTTCTGGGTGGTGAGATTAAACCATCACTATTTTAAGAGATGGGAAAGTTACTGCTGAGCCGCAGCCACCTTAGCAAGACGCAGAGTCGAAACGCGATTTAAAAAAAGATAAATACAATTTTAGGTCTACGCTTCGCTCGGCTAAACACACCGTCGAATTGCAGTGCTGTGAGACAGAGTGGCTTATTTGATTTATTTCCTACACCTGACACAACCATTGGGTGACCTATAAAATGGGCTTCACGGAGGTAAGATGACAGGTGAAGAAGCGAGAGTGAGATGAGCCGGCAGCCCGACGGAGCAGCAGGCAGGAGAGCATAGGTTGCATAACAATGAGTTTCTGAGTACAGTACAGCCAGCCCGCCTGTTGATATGTGGGCGCGGGTGACTGCGGGACAATACGAACGCGCCGTGTGCTGCTCGGCAACTACTACACAAGAGAATCCTGTTGCCATGACAAAAGAGAGATGGAGAGGCTCGAGTGGTGATAGAAGGGCAGTTTGTGCATCATGAGGAAACAGGGTTTATGCATTTGTAGGGCCAGAACAAAGAGGCAATAATAGATGAGTCAGCACGGCTTCAAAGGAGGAGCGAAATTACACTCTACAAGCAGTCGCAATGGCGTCAGGCCAAGCGTGAGACAAAAGCACTCATACATACATGTGCACCAACTCTCTCCATGCCTCTTGTGTGCTTTTTTTTTCATTTTCTTGCACCAAAATGGTCCAGGGATGCCGCCAAAGAGGGTCGACCATCTTTCCTACAAATTCCGAAGCAGGTGGAAGGGCTGAGCGTGGTCCCCCCAGGAGGGTTGCCTCGCAGCTCTGCTCTCCCTGCCTGGCTTTCAGAGACGGAGACGCAGCGGCTTTGTCTGGCTCTGCAGTGGTGCACGTGCATGCTGGTGAATACACAGGCTGTTTCCTTCCTTCCTTGTTATAAACTCGTCATTCACACGCTGTCTTATCCACACCTTCACACTTAACATGACATTCTGTCGCGCTGCCCTTCTGGAGGAATTTGTCCAAAGTCTCCTTTATTGCTATAAATATTCCACAGAAAACATGTTGATTATAAGACATGTTGATTTTTTTTACCTCTAATTTGGACAGCGATACAGTTTTATCCATCTGACCACTGAAGTCTTTGATGCTTTTTTCTTTTTAGCGTGTGGGTTTGTTGGATGACAAACCGATGCAGGTCCGACCGGGTGTCAGTTGCTTTTGACATGAGTGCAGTATTGTGTGCATAAATTTCCTCCAGGATGAACAGTATTGAGGTTGCTTATTTTCTAAAGTTTAACTCTCTTTAATGCAATAGCATCTATTTATATCTGTTGATCTCAGATGGTCAGTCCTCCTTCTCAGTAGTTCCTTTTTCTCTTTTTTCTCAGCTGATCTTTTGGCCTTCTCAGTGATCTCTGATTTTTTAAAACTCTTGTTAAAACTTTAAAAGGTGAATAAAATGAAATGTTGGTTATTTTAAATAAAATTAGAAATTGTGGGTTTTCAGATGTGTTATTGTTATGGGAGAACGTGATTTGCGTTGCTCTAATGAGACCCGTTTTCCTGTCGGCATCCCAACAGTTGTCCTGGTGACAGCTGTCAGTCCTCAGTGAGTGTTTTCTTTTTCACACTGATAATTTGTGTGAGGAAAAGATCCTTTCTGAGATCAAAGATAGAATCTCGGTACAAAAAATGGAGGACAATAAAATGCCAGGAGCATATGGCCTAGAGAAGATATTGATTATAAAGGATTATAGAGGAGAGCAAGAGAGCAGCAAATAATATTTTTCATTCTTATCCTGGGTCTTAAAAGCATTGCGGTGAAATTAAAAGGATGCCTTGCTGAGATAATTAGAATTTGCGCTTTTATTTAAACTGCTGAGGATGCTCTTTCTAAAATACATCCAGCGCCCCTTTAATCTGCGTTTGTAGATCGGTGGGGTTTAAACCCAACAGCCATTCTGGAACCTGTCTGCTCAAATGAGAAAAAAAAAGCTAATTTAACATTTGTTAGACCCTGGTGCATTAAAAAGATCAATCTCTTTAAGGCCGAAATAGATTAAATGGTTTGACATGTGATTCCACTGATCAATCTACAGGAGATCATGTTTGAAGAAGTCTTTTTTACAGTTTAATGGAGCTTGATTACACTTTTTTTTTGCCAACAATGCTCAAAACACTGAGAACAGGCTGAGTTTCTACTCTGGAATAAGAAAGTAACTCAATGAGTTAAAGATAAATGGGCTAAGATCGTAGGCCCAATTTCAGGTTGCTATCAAGTTTAATGTAGTTACTGAGCAGCAGAAAGGTGTCCCTGGTGCGTGTGTGAAATTACACCCCCGCCTTTCTAAAGCTTTTAAGTTTCTAAGTTTTCTTTCATTAAGAATCAAAATGAGCTTTTCAGTGTTCGGTCATTGGCTAAAGTCAAGCTTGCAGCACTTTTCTATTGAAGCACCAGCTGTGAGCCGGTGTATCACCACTAAGTGTTTAACATTGCTAATTACAACAGCCTCAATTACAAGTTAGTTGCGCGGCAACTTTATTTACTGACTGTTGCTTATGTAAACTATTTCTGGATCTCTAAACCCATGTAGCACTGCTGAGGGAATTTCCATACCTGGTGTTATGAAAGTTTGGAGTCCAGTTGCAGTTTGTGTTCAGGGTTAGCAGCTGGTCAAAAACTGCACAACCACAGAAAAACTCATTGAATCTCTGACAGGGAGCTGCTGCAGCTGCAGCATACCAACAGGGATGACTCTCAGCTTTAAAAGCCATAGAATCAGCCTAACCTCAAAGTAAACAAAGAAAAGCATAGATGGACATGCTGAAAAACAAAAACTCTGCTTTCAGCGTGAGGATCTTGTCTCCAAGAAATGCGGAGAGATAAAGAAAAGACTTCAGTGTCCTCTCGATGCTAAAAGATCTGCTTTTCACACAGCAACATTTCTAAAGTTGCTGCATTCATGACCCCCCGTAGTCAGTCATGCTGATACTGTATTGTCTCCTGTGTGTGTGTGTGTGTATGTGTGTGTGTCTCCCTGTCAGCTTTTCAATGACAGTTAACCTTTGCAAGTTTGCATGTATCATTTTCTTAATGCCTGTTCTCTTTGGGCTTCTGTCTTAAATAATTTCTTTATGTCTTTATCTGCATTTTCTGATCTTCACCCCATTTTATGCCTTTCTCTCTTTCTCTCTCTCTCTCTCTCTCTCTACTTTTTTCTTACGTCTCCAATTGTCAAGTGGCGGTATTTGAGCTTTGAACAAGATGTGTTCCCTTAGCAGAGCTACCCTTGCCTTCTCCAACAGGAAATTGCAATTATCACGTGGGCCCAGGGGGGCAAGGCAATATTGCTGAAGACACATCTTTTAATATTCATCCACACTTTAAAGTCAGACTGTGTCAGTCTGCTATGCTTCCCGACGTGCTCGTGCGGCTCTGTGCATATGTAGACGAGTTATCGTGGTGCCATCTGGTCTTTGAAGCATCCAGAGAAGGTGCAGCTGAGGTACAACTGTGGAGGCTGATCCATTCATCAAATAGCTGATCACAATCAGAAAAGAGAGCTGGAAATATGTCGTGTCAGCCACGTTCGGGCTTCAGAAGAAGCATTTCAATGCTGCAGCAATGTTTTATCATGTACCGAAGGTATAAAGGTTACAGAGGCAAACAAACATTATTGGTATGATGAGAACGTCTCATGAATTCACATCTGAAAACAATAAAAACACGATTCAACATTAGATTTTGGAGCTCAGGTCAGTTAAAATAAGGGTTTTGAACCCACATCCAGCCACTAGTTGTTACAGTTTAGCTTGTTTCCGAAACGGTAATTTGTTGAGAAATTGTACAGTTTTGGCTTGATATATTTTCTCTTATTTGCAACGTGTTCAAGGAGTTGTTTAAAGAATGAGGTCTAACTGTATATTTTGCCTGAAATAACTGTATATTTTGCCTGGAATTGCTGAGCAACTGAAGCTCTGATGAGCCAAGGAGTAGCACTAAAATGGAACTTTGTGAGATACTAGTGCTAAAGTAAATTAAAAACTTCTTCCTGCACTATATGCCCTACCTACTTTTTTACCAGTCTACACTATATGAAGGTAATGAAGCATTATGTTTTATTACTCCATTAATAGAATTGCACCCAATTTCAGTGTTATATCGACAATAAAGATATTTTCTTTTGAGTGGACAGTTAGAGCTGATGCAGAGAGTCAGATTAAAACTACCACAAATGACCAATAAATGAACTGTGAGTGTAAAATTAAAACAGTGCTAAAATAGTGGGATAGTTTTACGGTAAAAGAGGTAAACAAACAACAGAATTGTTAAAGGAACTGATTAAAAGCAATGGGAAAACAATGCCATCTGCATCATACATTTCCATAATGACCTATTACTGGCTACATTAGTAATAAGTTACCTTATCTGAGTGTGAAGTTGCAGATGTTGCAGTTTATCGAGCTGGATGGCGTTCAGCAGCAGCTGTGGAACATGATTGGAGCCCATTAGTTGACTGACATAAATGGATTTCAATGTGTCCTGAACGTTATAGATCATCTTGAAAACACTGTGTAAAGCTGATTATAATCTTGTCCTGTCATTTGTCCTTCATCCACAGAGGGTGGCCAGATGAACAACACTGTGGGGCCCGGTTCGAACATGGCTCAGCAGCATCCCTACCCTGCCCTCAGCCAGCTGGCTCATGTCTACGAACAGCAGCAACAGCAACAGCAACAGCAGCAGCAGCAGCAGCAGCAGCAGCAACAGCAACAGCAACAGCAACAACAAAAACAACAACAACAGCAGCAGCAGCAGCAGCAGCAGCAACTGCAGCAGCAACTGCAGCAGCAACAGCAGCAGAACAAGGAGCTGAACAAATACGCCTCCCTGAAGGCTGTGGGTGAGCACCCGTCCTCTTTAATCTCACGATCTTTATATTTTTAAGACAAACTGAAAAGCAGAGGAGTGTTTTTATTTTTTTTCTGCTGTTGATTTTTGTTTTTTTTGCAGTAAGACATTCTGCGAGTGTTGCACTGTTGATAATAACAGCAGCTGCTGTTGACTCTAACTGTGGCATGGTTGAGAACGGGTGCATGATCAACACTATAAATCTTTGGAATTCCCTCGGTACACCGCCGAAGCATCTTGCACATTCTACAGGCCTTTTTTTTTTTCAGGTGGCCAGGAACAATTTGACTAAACCGCAGCAGTAATGCAGACAGATGTGACAGGTGTTATTTATCTATGCCACCAAACTGGTCCTGCTCCAAAATACAAATAGCCTGTTTGTCAAACTGTGTGACAGCTTAATGCTTGCTGCCGAATTCGATGAGCTGCCAGTGCAGCCATTCGGAATCTGCTGCACGGTGCCCTGCGTTATTGGCAGTGGCGTGGCTATTTCATCACCTGAATCCATTTGGGATTGCCTATCATCTTCCTAAACCAGTACCCCGGCCTCTACTTGATTTAAATCCAGCCTGTCGGCTGTTCTCTGCAAACACATTGAGGATGTGTAGAAACAGCCGCGAGGTGTTATTTGTCTGCATTTGTGCGGTTTATTAGAAAATAATCAGGAGCCGTCTTTGAAAAACCTTTTTTTTCCCCTGTGCCAAGCGCCGCAAACCAAAATTTAATTTGGATGAAGAATGTAGGTGTAAACTTTCTTCCTTCTCTCCTGCCTCACACTGTACGTGGGGGCCGTGACTCATCCCCAGACGTGTTACAGTAACAGATTAGCATTATTGTTTCTGCTGATCTCCAGAAGCACTGTGCAGCCATGGCAGCAGGTTTGAGATTTGTCAGCAAAACTGGAAACAGAAACTGATGAATTAAAATGATTTATGGGTTATCTTTCTTTTGTTATGAATCCAAAGATACAACAGTCATGTAATAAAGAGAAATATCACAGGAAGTGTCAGCAGTGATCTTTCAGGTACAGCAGCCCAATTGTTAAATTAAGAAAAGATAGATACTCACTCCTCTGTCGCTATATGATCCAACTAACTAGCTAAAATGTCTAAATCAAGATTAAAATTTCATCAATAATGCAATTAAAATGTATTGAACCTAAACTTAAAAACTAAGAAACTGTAGACAGAAAATGCAGAAATAAATGCAGATAGTTTCCAGCTCAAATGTGGTTGTTGAGTCAGGGTGTAGAGCAGGCATGGGCCACATGCGGCCCGTCAAACGTTTTAATCCGGCCCGCCGAACTTGAAAAAATTAAATGACAGTAATTTAAAAAAAGGCACATTTTTTCATTTGATTTTCAGTGTTTTGAGACTCATTCCAAAGTCAGATATTTTGTTGTCATGCTTTTCTTCATTTTCATTTGAAATTAAATCACGTTTTCTCCATATCCCAAGATGTGTACTTTTTCTCCAGTGAGGTGGGGTACCAAAGCACTCCATCCATCTGCTCCTGGTCCGGCCCTTTTGTCAAATGTTAGAATCCCCTGTGGCCCACGGATCAAAAAGTTTGCCCACCCCTGCCCTAACCCTAACCCTAACCCTAGCCCTAACCCTAGCCCTAGCCCTAGCCCTAGCCCTAGCCCTAGCCCTAGCCCTGGCCCAGGCTCTGGCGTTGAAGGAGTTTGACTGTGATCCTGTCACAGAACTTTCAAACACAGCTAAGCTAAAAACCAAAAACCCCGGGGGCTCAGAAGTGCTGGGTGAGGAGCAGTCTACAAGAGCCTCCTTGTTTTCAGCGTGTAAAGTAGATGTTGGTTTTGTTGTATCAGCACTCTGATCTGATGCTGAAAGGTTTGGTTGAAACACAGCAGATTGGTCAGACAGGATCCCCCCTCTGATGTGGGAAATGCCCAAAACTCTTGTTCTTCTCAGAACTGTTCATTCTTTATTGTTGTTCCCGGCATCTTTTTTTTAAACCGAGATCTGACGTCTCGTTGAAAAGAGCAACAAAACAAACAGGGCAGTGCAACACGTGGCATAAATAGAGAAGCCAGTAAAAGCAAGCAAGCGGAAGGTTTCTGTTGTTTAAAAGTTGTCACACTGTTCATGACTTGTGTGTAATACCTGAAGAGAATCAACATTCACCTTCACCTAAAAGCACCAAACGGGAGCCATCTTAGCATTCTTTGGACCAGCTGCGCAGCTGCAGCAGCAGCTCTGGCTCCACGTCTGCAGGTCCTTCCAGATTCTGTCACTGTGCTTCAGTGTGAAATGGTGCCTTAACCCTGTCCGGCTCCCCCCATCCTCACTCGTTTTCCATCCTACTTAATTTTAATTCATATCTCATTTCACTGCCTCCATCATCCACCTCCTGCCCCCTCCCCCTCACCTTTTTGTTTTTTTTCTTTTGCCGCTCCCCCCGCCCCAACCCATCATGCTCCATATTGCTTCTTAAAGAATGATTGGTCTCCTCCTCTCAATCCTCCCATATGGCGGCTCATATCTGATTCCATTTCTGTAATTGACGGGTGCCCCCCCCGTCCTCTCATGGCTGACTGACAGATTTCCATTCCACAAGCGGTATTCGAAAAGAAAGGATAGAAAACCTATTCAGGGACACACAGGTCCTGAAAGAAGGATGCAGGCTTGGGAAAGGATAGAAAAAACCAAACAGCAGCAAACTAGGCCGTTTTTTTTTTTAAGCCAGAGACCCAAAACCAGGATCAGCTCAAGCTTTCCCACATCTCCCCAAACAGCTCCTTGTTTCGTTTAATGACTTCTGCTACTTTTCCTGTGGTGTGGCTGATAAGACAGACTTCTAATAATCAATACCCATCTCCACTGCCCCCAGGCATAAGGTCACTTTATTGAAATCTGCCGAGGTCTCGGTGTGGGAGCAGACCTGTGGACCAATGAATAAGACGATGCAGATTTTATCATCACCGATAACATATCACCAACTGGCAGTGTGTGAACACGAAAACCAGGCAGTAAGATGTTTTAGCAGCAAATGGTACCCTTGTGGATTTTACATCTACCTGCATCTTACCCACCATTCTGTATTAAAAAAAACATTTCTTGTGAAATGTCAGAGGAAGGTTTAGAGATTGCCAAAGATAATGCATCTTTTATAACGGTGGCTCAAACCAGGAATGTCAGAGTCCTAAATCTCAAAACTTTTAAAGATTATTGGCAGGGAGGAACTCGAGGGAAGTCGAGCCTGACTTTCGTGCACTGTTCTCAGCGGGTTGCTGGCCTTTCTCAGGTGGAGTAGCGGCTGTATTTTCCATTTCCACTCACGTCCGTCACAGGATGTGTGCACTGTGCTGCTGAGCTGACACCAGATTGATTCACCTGTCGCCTGAGCAGTTCTGATCCCTGGAGGCGGTCCCAGCCACCGCTCTCTTTCCCGTCTCACCCCTCTTCGTCCCGGAGCTCCTCCGCTGCCCCCTCACTGGGCTGCTGGCTCCTCTTTTCCTGCTCACAGACCGATAAACTAGATTTATAGTTACAGCAGAAAAGCAAACTGGCTGAGTGTGTTAACTTTATCTTCAAGGACACGGAGGCAACAGGGGCTAAAGAGTAATGAATTCTCTCTGAACACAAATTTGACGGAAAAGAAGGTCACGTTGTGTTGAGATAAGAGGCAGTGTGGCCTGGTGACATTCACTGACGGGAGGAGGGAGACACGTGAGGCATTAAGTCACAGAATTCTATGAGTATGAGCAAGAGTGTGTGTGTTTATTACACATATTACACTCCACTGCCATCGCTTAGTTTTCAAAACTACAAAAAGGAAAAAACAGAACAAAAACAACATTTTTATGTTCAAACAGACCTGAGCACAGCATTAGCATGACAAAAGACAAAGGCCACAGCACTCTTTGCAGGAGACTAAGAGCTCTTTCTTTTCTGAATATTGTGTGTTACAATCAGGGCTGAATGAAGAAAAGTGTTAATCAACCTAATCACAGGGTAGCCAGTGATCAATCATAAATAATCACAGATCAAAAATGTGCCCGATAATTAACAATTTTCCTTGCCCATTGTGGCAATGGAATGCTAAATGTCAGCAAGCAGATGTGTGCTTACATTTAGCTAGATGTTACACCAGAAGAGGTTGCCCTGATGAGCTCCTGATTAGCATCAAAGTTGAAGCATCAAGCTTGTAGCCATCTTGGGGAAATGAAAAGTTTCTCCTCCCTTTTTGTTCTTGAAATCAGGCTTGTTTATCTCCATGTCCTTAGCCTGATGGGTTATGCATGCGTAAAAGGAGTGAAGCTTTTCTTCATTGACGCCACAAAGCTTCACACCAGACCAGGAGTTTGTTTGGCTAAAAAAAATGTTGTCACTTGTCTTTCCTTCTTCTTCTCTCAGCTGCCAAGTACAACGGTGAACTCTACAAGCGACGGCTGATGGTTGAGCTGCCAACAAAAGGCGGGCTGCCTCTTCAGCCGATGGGCAACTCAAGACATTCCCTAGGCAACATGCCATCAGTGACGCCTCCAATGAGTACAAACCCCATGGTATCCAACCCAATGATCTCCAATACCATGAACCCCAACATCAGTCAGATGAACACCATGCCCCCAATGACGTCCATGATGCCCATGACCTCTATGACGCCCATGACCTCCCTTGCCCCAATGTCATCCGTGACACCCATGACCTCTCTGGGTCCACTGACTCCTGAGCCAGTGGCCACCTATATTACAGAAATGCCCAGCATCTCTGCTGTGTCAACACTACCAACAGAACGACACATGGCCGGTGGGGGAGGAGGAGGAGGAGGACTCAAACCGAATGGCCACAAACCCAAAAGCACCCACGGCCATGTTGCCCACACCTCCCACGGCTTGCACAGCTCTCACACTCATGTTCACAGCCACAGTAGCAAAACGCCAGGACTCGGGGCTCCCTCCCTGGCACACATGGCTGGGACAATGCCAGGTGGCACATCTCTGGGCATCTCCAGGGCTGCTGGGACCACGTTTGGCTCCAGCTCCGCGACCATGGGCCGCCCACTGGCTTACAGTTCTAACACAATTGCAGCTGGGCATGTGATGGGCCTGGGGTTAAAGGGCTGGGATGGGACTGAGACGGTGGGTCGGAGGAAGACCTACGGGCCTAAGAGGCCTCAGTGTACCATTCTGGATCCAAATCCACTCCACGGCAGCAGAGGCCACAGCCACAGCCAACACTACCTGCCTACGCAGCCCTACTTTGTGACCAACAGTAAAACAGAGGTGACCGTGTGAGAACTAGAGACCAGAGAAAAAGGTACACGCGAGATGGTGGCACGAGACAAGTCATGACGACAACGACTCCTTTGGTGGACACGTGTGGATCTATATGTGTGTTTGTATGACTCGTTGGTCTACCAGTTAATATAGTGGAACAGTCGGTCTACGTCTCACCAATCAAATCACAGGACAGATGTTTGCCGTCATGAGGTTGCCGTCAGCATCAGAAATATGCTCGTGGCATCCAGGATCATAAAGCAAATGTCCTACAGAGCAGGGATGTCTGCCCACGTGGAGTGACAGAAGACTGTCACGGCCAAAACTATTCCGTTACGATATCAATATTTCACAGTGCAACACACTGGTGATGAAGCGGAAGGTTGCTGATAGAAAACCAGACTGGATAAATGACTCTGAAGCGACAAGCAGCACAGAATCATGGGAAAGGGGGGCTAGGGAGATGTGGGGGGGGACTATTTATCCACAGACCTCACATCAAGAATTCTTCTCATCAAGCATCAAATGGTTTGGAAGAAATGACATTCGTTTCTGTTCCACCCCCCCCAAGTCTCCCGAGGGCTTTGGACGGACTCTCGTCGTGAGGCAGACATGCAAGGCTTTGTACTCTGGCTTTACAGAAGCGCCTTTATGGAGCTGTGCGGCCGAAGGTCACCATTTTCCTCGCAGCTCCAGGACAGAGAAGCTGTCACACTGCCATTGTTCTCTGGTCTGAGACTCATCTGTGGGGGGACACGCGGCCTCGAGAATAGATGAGGAAGCAGGGAGGCAGCATCTGGCTGCTGCCAGCGCAAGCACACTTTCCTCGGAGCACCATTCTTAATCACGCAAACGCACACTGGCACACACACACACAAACATGCACGCGTGCGTGTTTTTATACAGAAACATATCCTGTAGAAATACCACACCCTGGATTTTAAAAAATATGAGATGTTCATAAAAATGAATAGAAGTGAGGTATGCGCAGGCTGATATTTTAATTTATACATATGTGTTGTCTTTCAGATGGATATTTTTAGATAGAAATAGTTTAGGTATTGTAAATGCCCCCTGAGTCTTTTACTGACTGGTTCCGACCTTGGGGTGTCTGTAAATGGGCACGTTAACACTCTGGCTCAGAGTCCGAAAATTGTTTGACTTTGCCAACCAGAGTTTAGGTTTATTTATTGTGTATTACAGTACATAACAGTTGGTTGGCTAAAAGTGTGAAAGAATCTTGTGTCCAATAATAATAAAATCCCAAGTTGCTTCACCTGCTGTATGCATGGGGAAGTTGCAGCCATCAGTGTTTTCTTATTTTAAAGATCCAAAAAGGAACCAAGAAATATTCATCAACAGGAAAAAATATATCACAAATGTAATGGACGGCACAGGAAACAACACTTTCTTATATCTCCCACTGTACTGAAGCTCTGGCTGTACAAGAAAGCATCAGAAATAAGCACAGAGATCTGGCTTACATCAACCAAACATTAAAAAACTTTAAATCCCTAATTCTGACAAATGGGCAACATTTTTCAATCTTCTTGCATGTCTGCTTGCTGCTATTTCAGACCAGATTAACAGCTAGGATGACCTTGTTATCTGTGTGCTGCCTCCACATCTTCACTGTTGTGGCTAAGATGCATTTTTGATGCTAACTA
>CAAE01014738.1:1897763-1962098 GCA_000180735.1 Tetraodon nigroviridis
GACATGAAGAGGGTCACCACTGTCGTCTCCGTCAGTCTGAAATACCACAGAACCAGTGTCCCTGTTTGATTTGGTAGCAAGGGAACCACCATCACCGTGGTCCCGTCGGGAGCTGACAGATGCTGGAGGACACTGAGAAATTTAATGACCAAAGCTTCTGTGTTCGTGTGACCTTGATCAAGACCAGTGGCATTGTGTGTGTGTGTGTGTGTGTGTGTGTGTGTGTGTGTGTGTGTGTGTGTGTGTGTGTGTGTGTGTGTGTGTGTGTGTGCGCCCCATGGCCCACAGCAGTAAAACACAGCATCTGTGAGAATGAACCGTTTTCTTTCAAAACTTTAGCGCAGGAGGAGTAGTCTGAAGAGAAAACTGCATGCAGCCTGAAGGGATCCCGCAGACGGAGAAGCGGGAACTCTCTTCATTGTCTCTTACGTCTTTGATCTGAACTTTGATCTTCAGCTCTGCTTTGCTTTCAAAACATTGCAGCACCGTGGACTTGAAATAAAATACGGAGCTTCAGCGTAGATCGCCTTTCATCATGAGGAGCAATTAGATGATAAAAACCTAGAACAGGTTCACAAAGGCCCACTGTGTGGGATTTAGCAGCCTCTAGTGGTCAGTATACAAATAGGAACACTTTAGCCTGAGAGCCAGGGAACCCACAGCCACTGTGGGCAAAACAAACATCCCGGAGTTTTTGTACTGATGAATCATTAACCCAAATATTAGCTTGTTATATTTGTTTACTTCCTTCTTTGTGTCTGGACATACAACAAATGATTTTCCTCCATATCAGCTTTGGTAATACTACATAATTTTAGGTGTCGGAAGTGCCAGCGAGTCGCTATCGAGGCAAGTCACTAATCTGTTTATTGGCTGAGTTTAAACACCTTGAAGTAATGACCTTGCCAATGTGCTGCACAGAGTCCGGACACAAAACTGGATATCCACCCCACTAGATATCCAATCGGGTTGTACTGACGTAGAAAAAGCTACAGCCAATGAGAGCAGAGCAACATCTTAGTCTCCACCAGTGGACACAGCACTCGCTCCACCACAACCAACTGGAAAAAGAAGAGTTGGCAAAGCGTGCAACTGTTTAACTGATTAAGAAGAAGATGCTAAATACAGCACTAATTTAATGTACAAATATTACGTTCTATCTTCCAATCTTTCTGTATCTAGGTTGAAGATGTCGCGCCTCCTGTTGAAGAGAACTGCGGAGTATAAATGCTCCTGTCACCGATGAGTCCTGAAGTGTGAACACCCAAGACTCACGACCGTAATCACAGAGCGTTACGTAGTGTAAACAGCGCAGCGCCTCATGTAGTAGGAACAAGGCATTAGCTGGAAGGTTTTTGGTGACATTGACGTGTCAGTTCTCCTCCAGACTCTCATTCTCCACTGTGAAAGATGCTCTGACGGAAGGTCGACTGCAGGCATGAGGTGGAAAATGTGGACCATACAAATGAAAGTGTTCTTTAAGTACCTGTCAGACCACTGTCACTGCTAGCATCAACAGGACATCGTTCATGTCAAAGTTGTGTACAATTGTTTGCAGAAAGTGTTTGTCGTTCATGAAAATGTTCAAATAGCAGAGGTCAGGGTTTCAAAAGGCATCACAAAGGTCACTCATGGCAACTTTCCAGCTTCAACACAGGCCAGATGCTGGGAAGGAAATCCTTTAAGAGACACTCCTGGAGCTAAACCTGCAGGTAAACATCCTCTGACCCTCAGCTGGAGCGGTTTACCAATGTGATGGCCTTCATATCACAGGGTGACATTTACATTTGCAGGACGTTTATAACCATGCAGCCGTTTGGAAAGGCCAACAGACACACCTTTTGGCTTTTCGTGCACTTTTCCTGGCACAGATGCTTTTTCATCATTTCTTTCCAAACTGAGGTTATCTCAAGAAAACTTTCATTTGGCTGTTTAAGGTCGGCTGAGGAAACCCAGAAGGTTACACAGAGACAAAAGCCAGGTAAGCTAGTGAACCAAGGAGCCCTACAGCAGACATGTTGCGTAAATGCTGGGCTGTTTCTCACTGCTGTCCACCACTCTGCTCCCTGCTGAGATCGTGTCCCTGTGACCCAGATACACACAAGGAAATGTGCATTGCTAAAACCTAAAACACATTATGGATCTGTTTGTGACTGGAGGTACAATGCAGAGTTAGCTTAGCATTCATCTTTTAACCGCAGCAGATGAAGCATCACGTTTGACAAAAACCAACCCTGATGCCTGAGAACAAACTGGGACGACTGCTCTTTAATCAGTGCTGCTGATTGGACTGACATCGCATCAGGAGAGAAGCAACTGCTGTCATGGGTCACACACATGTCCCGCTAACACACGATAGATAGAGAGAGAGTTGGGGGAGGGGGGGGGTGCACCTGGTTAGCAGATGGTACATCAGCAGGTCTATCTTTGTCCTCGCTGACAGGAAATGGATCACTGAGGAGCAGACTGTTACCTAATTACCACAAGATCACACCTGTGTCAAAATATACACACAGCAGAAAAGCGCCCTCATTTGCTGCACAAACACGGACACACACGCGGAACTGCCTGTCAAAAAGGCCACCCAGCCATCCCAGTGTACCTTGTGAAGCCTCGCCACACATGATAGGACCATTCACACACACACACACACACACCACTGCTGAGATAGCATTTAAAAACATATGATCAGGATTAGGCCTTCACTGTGCTGCCACGAGAAAGATCATGCAGCTAAATTCTCTGTGAAAAACAACTTGACTTCCTGTGTAAAATCTCTGCGTTGTTTATCTGTCTCTGCTTTTGCCTGTTTTGGTTTCACTCCATTCCCGATTGGAACAACTGGTCTCGTTGCTCCGGAGGTAGGTCGGAGACAAATCTGGGTGGATGCTGGCTGATGTTTGTTTTCGATGTGACTTTAAGTCAAAGTCTTGTCAAACCTCTTACGGGACACTGATCAGCAAAGCGCTTACGCTCATGTTCAAGTGTAATCAGCTGTCGGGGAGCAGATGCCAGGTTCTGGCCTGGTAAACTCAGAAATTCCCAACCCCTGCCAGGGCCATCCTGCCAAAATACAATCCTGTTAGCGTGACATCTCTAAAGTGCATTCTTCTCACTGGCGCAATACACCGAAAATGTCAAGTCTCCTGTCGCCGTTGTAATAAGTTTCCCGGCTGCCAACTGGCTGGCGTGCCTCGCGAGCGGCGCGTCCTTTCAGCACCAGCTGTGCGGCATTAACATTTGCAGCTATATCTGCATCCCGCCGGCAGGGGTGTATCACGCAATTATGGATCGGTGTGGGGGGAAGGAGATGAGGCCTCTCACTTCTCAGCGCTAATATCATAAATAAGTTGTCACAACTCAAACTCTGGTGAGTGTTTTGTTTGTTTCTAAAAAGAAAACATGTCATGGTCAAATGATACAGACACTTGTCTCCTGAAAATGGTGGGCACTTCCTCTCTGGAGTGTCTTTATGTGACTGATCAGGGCCCTTTTGTCTCTGCACATCATTCAGAATCCCACACAAACAATCACAACCAGGCGTTTTTGAGGTTTTGACGCTGCAGCAAAGACAAAAAGCCCACAGTAGTTTGGAGATGCGTTTATGGTTGTTGTTTACCCAGCAGGCACCAGGTGGAGGACAGCACACGTCACTGCTGTCTGCAGTGAAAGATAAACGGAAAAAGGGAAGGGGAAAACGGATGAATATGTGTATTCTGGGCCCATTTACAACCAATATTTGACACAGATAAACAAAAACAAAACTCTAAATGAATTAGCTTATAGCATCATTATTATCATCATCGTCATCTCGATGATCATCTTTCTCTTCATCTTTGAATCAAAACTGATCATTAGGAGCCGGCTGTAGTGGACCGAAGGGCGACGTGCCCCCAGCAACGGTCTGGAGGAAAGCCAAGCGTTGCCACGGTGACAGAGCTGCAAAGAAAAACCTCTTTTTATTGTTACTAAGGCAACAACTGAGAGACAGGGAACGTTTGTGAGTGGGTGGGGGAGGGGGTAAAGGCAGGTGGATCAAACGAAGAAGAGTGAAATGACGACGAGAAGGGATGAAGGAGAGGAGAAGTGCGAGGTGCAGAGGTGCGATCTCCGCCCTGGGCGCCGCCCCCGCTGGCCCGGCCCGGACCAGCCTTGGCTGCGTCGGAGAATCTGCTTGACAAAGTTAGTCTGCAGATCCTCTCAGCCTTTCGCAAACGGCAGCACTTTTTCATGTGGAAACACAATAAGTCAATATTTCCATTAGGGACCCTCTTCTCCTCATCCTCTGCTTTTCCCCAGAAGCCCCAGCTTTTTTTTTTCTTTTATGAGTTTCTGAATTGCGACTTCAGAACACTTATTGGGTGCGTTTTGATAACTTTTGAACTGCTTTCGCTCTGGGGCTCCACTAATTCCCCACAGCATTTGAATTGGCTGCATAAATCCAACAGGAAAGAATAACAGCTCTCTCTGCATTTCAGGACCCAAATTATGTGTGTGAGAGATGAAAAAAAAATCTATTTAAATGGCTCCATCATGGCGTTTATCTGCATTCTAACAAATAAAATGAATAATGTAGTGAGTTGACTGGGTTGGAGTTGACAGAAGATGGATGACTTCATTCTAATACGCTTGCGTTGACTGCAGATATGTATGTAGATTTATGCAACTCTGATTCTTTTCTTTTTATTCTCCTGCGTGCTCAAAGACGATTCTGTTCAAAACAGCCGACAACACCAGCCCCCAAAATCCACACACACGTGATCACCATGAGGGAGAACGGAAAAAAAAGAAACTTGAAAGAAATCAAATATTGCCAGAGTCAGAGGACGCATCCATCCCCCCATCATCCCCGAGTGACAGAAGAAACGGGTGCAGCAGGACAGATGGAACAAAAGACAGAAGGCCGCCAGCGCAGTCCTGCTTTAAATTGATATTCCAGCTGGGAAGTTGGGATAATCAAATGTCAGCGAGCGCCGTTTATCTCACATGGGATTGGGCAGAGTTTGCTGAGGGGTGAACAAGCTGCGCCTGCAGGTATCACACCACTAAACTCCCTCACACACACACACACACACACACACACACACACACACACACACACACACAAATGCACCTCACAGGAGCTCTTTGTCATTCACACGTTTCAGCTCCGAGTTTCTCCCCCATTTCCAAGCTAGCTGGGATGTCGGTGTGAGCGAAGGAGGTTATTAGTGCGTCCGAGTCGCCGCTACGGCTGCGCTACGAAGACGGATCACAGCAGCAAAATCAATACCGGACGGCCGGATGCAGGCTGTTACACGAAGAGCGTGAATTAACCTTCAGCAAGCAGCAAGTGCAGCATCATTAGCGCAGGGAAGCCAGGCCTCCGTCTCAAAACTACAGTGAAGACACTCACAGCTCCCGGTCTATTAGCCCGGCTGTCCAGTTCACACATTGGAGGGGACACAGTTCAGGCACACCTGAGGTCCACTCTCTGCATTTTGAAAACGCTGAACACGGTGATGAATGCGCCCTGGGATCTTTCAGCTTTGTGGAATGTGTCCAGCCTGGGGTTTGTTCCTGATGACCTGTCGGCTCTGATCACAGACCGCCGCGGCTCAAGTGTGAACTTCATAGACATTCTGCTGGTTAAACCGGACTCATCGCTCTGTCACATCACAGGGCTCATTTACAAGGCTCAGCCCAAGTGCACCGAGAGGTGTTGGTGATGAATTCAACTTGCAAAAACATGACACAGATGTTCTGGCACCCTGACTGAATGATACTTCAACACATCCCAACTAGCAGAGGGAACAACACCACAGACAGAGCTCTTCTAAAGAGCTGTCACGTCTCAAAGGCGTCTGCTTTAATGAACTAGTTCTGAAGGTTGCGATGTCGCAGAACCAATCCTGTCTCATAGTAGTGGAATTGAGTAAATTGGCCCCTAATCTGAAAGTTTCTGTAATCCTAAAAGGTGTCCAACGCTGGAGCAGCACTGACAACTGTGTCTTCTCCAGGAAGTTGGAGGAAAAAGTTGTCTGACAGAAAATATCCGGAGTTCTGATTTGCTGGGAGGGAGAACGTGAGTCCATTGTTGGCCCGTTTTAATGAGCTTTGCCGGCAGCCTGAGGTAGGAGTGCAGACGGATCCGGTCATAATGAGAAACATGAAGCTGCCTCCACCGTCTCCTCATGGGTTAGTGTCATGCGAAGCCACAGCTCTAACCTCACGACGTCTCATTGAGAGACAAGACAAGAACAAAACAAAACGAAATGAAAACGAAAATGAAAATGACTAACTTTTGAATTGTCAGTGGAAGACTGAGAACACATCAAATTCTGCACACATTTTTTTGTTTCACTTCTCAATCACAAGGCAGGTGAAGAGCGGCTGAAACCCGCCAGCTAGGATATGCTAACTTAGCCGCGGTGCTACCACGTGGAAGCGCAGGAGGGAAGAGCAGCTGTAAAACACAACCTGCAGCGGGATGGAGGTAACTTCCTGGTCTCCGCTCTGGACAGATATTTAATGAGCTGACACGAACGAGAGATCGATGATGACAGGATAACTAAACACCGGCCACAATTATCCACCGGCGAACCTAATGAGCATCACCGCAGGTGTCACCGAGCTCGTTAACAATCGACGGGAGACGCAAATACAGACGTCTTTGGCCAGTAAACACTGATTAAGTGAAGACAGATATCAAAATAATTCCGCAGAGACCCAGGCTCAGGCTTGGTGACCAGTTTTCTGCCAGGCTGTGCTTCAAAACCCATGTGAGCCGGATGTCAGTGTTGACTGGCTGCTTTTTCTTCTCTCATTCCTCGTGTGTGGCTGGTTCTGCATGTCTGCGTGGGCACATTTACAGTTTGCTCTAACCTCCTCCAAAACAAAGTTACTCAGCAGAATACCGACTGCGGGTATCCAAGAGACGGAAGCTCAAAGAGAATTTGTTTTCTCTGATTCAGCATGTGCTTCCGCGCTGGACGGACGGTTACATAAGCTGCGTTCTGATGTGTAGCACCGGGGAACCGAAGCTGCTCCACTCGGCAGTCCGAGGGGGCATCGCACAACTTCGCCGTGATCATATAGATTTGCATCAGTGCAGGAGGATGCATGTTAGATCTGAGCGCAGATCCTTTCTGCTTCCGCTCCAACATGCACATCTGTCATTATAGCAACACACACCCTCACACACACACTTAGCTGGGGTGTCCGTCAGATTGAAAGGAACAGCTTTCAGTAGATCTCCAGGAAACTTCCTGGCTGAGCAATGAAGAGCCGAAGGTAAATGAATCCAGACCAGAATCCAGTCCACTACTCACTGGTTTCACTAAAATAAGCCCATGCTCTCCCCTTTGCTGCTTACATCTATGTTTATTTTCTTCTATTTATGCATTTTAGTGAAATAAGAGTAAAAATTGCATTGCTGGCAATGTTAAAGTTGCCTGATGAGTGAAGCACATGCATCTACAAAATACTTAAAAAGAGTGAATATTGCATACAAATCATGCAAGACTGACAGTCACTGGGGTTTTAAATTAGACATTAGGTTGTAGAGTCTTTACTTGTTTCTTTTCATAGAAATTTTTGTTTCTGAAGTCATGTTTTCATTTATTAGAGAGGCAATAAAAGGGAAGATGGTTCAGCTTGATGTCTACAGTTGACACAAGTTGTAGCTAAGGTTGAGCTATAATTACAGGATCTGTGGCTGCAGGAGCTTTCTGGTACAGTACTTGGTGAGCAAAACCCTGCAAAAGATAATTCTGCAGAATATTAGGAAGGGTTTGTAACTCTTTTTTCTTCTGTCATGCTCCCTCTTCCTTGCATGTGATGTTTGTTACCAGGTTTGCAGCCGCAGCTTCCCAACTTCCCATCATGCCTCTGTGTCGTCTTTCCAGCATTGATTCCCCTGAGTTCAGATCACCTGCATTAGCTTAGCAGCCAGAATAGTTTTTCCTGCTTGGATGGATTAGCATGTAGCCATAAGTAGCAGACTACACTAGCTACAGATTCAAATATAGAAAGTAGAATTATGCCAAAAATGAATCTGTTTTTTTGCAGCTTGGACCTAAAAAGGAATATGATTCATCCTCATGAAATCACAGCAAAAACATTTAAATCCCCTCAGGAAACATCAGCAGTCAGAAAAATGATGAGTGGAGATAAATCCAGAGGACTGAGATGGACCCAAGTTTAATATTCTGTGACGAGGAGCTTGTGAGAGTAGCTCGGCTGCGCTCCCAGCAGAGGATCCCACCTGGGCCGGCTCAGCAGCTCCCCTCAGGAGGCCGAGGAGTTCTCCAAAACACCCTTGGCAAATCATTTAAAACAGAAGCTCTGCTTTGGTTTTCAAAACTTTTCTCGCCATTCTCTAGGTGGTGTCGAAAGAAGAGGAGGAGGAGGAGAAGAAGAAGGAGATGTGGTGTTTTCTCTCAGCCATGCCACAAGTTGGGTATTCACACCCAGCTCAGCGTCAGATTCAAGGCTGCAGATATTAAAATGATTAATTCGGCCTCACAAAGCCAGGCGGCCATCATGTCTGACCGCGTTTGATGTGCTCCCCTCACCCTCCAGTGAAGAGTAAAGCAGATGTGCCTGTATGGTGCCACAGTGTGTTTGTTTACCAAACCATAACACTCCTGGAAGGGAATAGAAAGAGAATGAGCAGAAGAAGAAAGTGGAAGCGGAAGAAGAGAACGCACGTGGAGGGTGATGGATGTGTGAATTCAGAATGTTTGACGCTAAAGTCAGAAGACTATTCATGGATCTCCTCTTCCCCCATAGGAACCGTGCACAATTACATTTTCCTATATGGTGCCATCTTCTCTATTCACAGCACACGTGACCAGTCAGTCAGCCCCTTTGAGGGTTTATTCCATTCGGAAATCAAAAGAAAAGATAAAAACAAATCAGTCTCTCCACAGATGACCTCATGTTGACCCCACATACCCCCAAAACCAGCTAGCAGATGAAGTTAGTAAGTGGCGTTTTCTTGTGCAATATAGCGGTGTTAGTGTGACAGCAACAGTCCTTGCACTCCTCGTCTCATTAGAGTTTGTAACTCAGGAACAACAAACTCGCCGGTGACACCGTGTTAACGACTGTGAGAGGAGCTGCGGCTGATGGCGGAGGAGCTGCTGACAGCGAGAGGGAGGGTGTCCTGGCCCGCAACCCCGCTGGACCCGCTCGCTGCAGGCTGCGCTCGCTCAGCTAATTGCCCACCTGTGTGCATCGTAACAGGCTTAGCATACTGGTTTTAATCAGGGAGAGTACCACGGCGAGGACCCCGGGAGTGCCTCCTAAAGGAAGGCTACGGAGGAAGACGGGGTGGGGGGGTAAAATAAATGCAAACTGAAAGTGAGAAAAGACTTAGTCAATAAAAGCAAAGTACTCGTGGCAATCTGAGACACCTCACGCGTTCCTAATGATGCACATTAAAGCAGAGATTTATTAAGGACTCTGTAGAAGCCATTAGCTATGCCTTTGATTTATTCACCCGGGCGCTGAAAAAGCAGGATAAATATGGAAATGACTCCTGGCCTTTTAGACCACAGCGCCGGAAAACACCCAACCAGGAGCATTGGCATCCAGAGAGGAGGCTGAGGTCTTGTTCGGAGACGAGCTCGTCGAAGGGAGATAAGAGAGCGCGGCGAGTTCAGACCAATGGCGGAGAATTTTAATGATAACACAGCTGAAAAAAGTTAAAGCTGATTTTTGCAGATGGTTTCTCCTCGATAAAGTCCCCCCCCCCCTCTCTGGGCGCAGACAGGGGATATGGAACTTTCACCGGGTGCAGGCCTGTTTATTGTCTTCATCACAGTTTTCCTGGCTGCGATCATGTCTGACATTTACTGGTGGTGAATGTCAGAGATGCAGGCGGCGTCACGCAACCCCAATTAGAAGCCCAGCGGAAGCAGCAGGAAAACTGGAATTCCACTGGATATATTCACGGTTTCAACGACGGTCGGAGAGAGCTGGGTGGGGGATGGCTCAGGAATAATGTGTTTTGATCTAAAGGTGAAGCTCTGCTCACATTTTTATCTTATCCTTGGTAATGTCAAATTTCTGGAATGCCTGGAATGATTTTTAGCCTTTTGAAGATGAAAAAAACATCGTATGAACTCAAAGATGGAAAGATTCCATTTGGGATTCGGAGTTTCTCCAAAACTGACCTATAGTTAGATGTGTGTGTGTGTCTGTCTGAGTGAGTGTGTGTGTGCGTGCCTTTAAATAAACAAAGACTTTTGCTCATTAGAGGGTTTTTGTGTTTTTCTGACGAAAAGCCTAAAAGTGGGATCAGTTCAGCCTCAGGAACGTTTTCTGGCTGGTGAACAAACTGCGGATTCTGCAGCTTTGATGCGCTCCTGTGGAACTGGCGCCTTGCGTGTCACGTTGCATCAGTCTTACCTTTACACATCTGTGTTCTGCACGTCTTCACACTCGGTGTTTGCGATCCTGGAGGAGCGAGCCGACGCTCGGCTGCATCCCGGCGCCAGGGGGCGTGTCTTCTGCCAATCCTTCCCCAGATCTGGTCCCTCTGCTTTTAACACACGTCGTCTTCTTTCATACAGTTTGCCTTTAAAAGTGCATGCAGTGTTTACACGCACAGGCGACTCATAAACACACTCCCACAAGCATTTTTCGCTTGGCCTCGGAGGAAATTATGTAATAATTCCATGTGTAATAATGCCAGTAATGCCAGTCCACACCGGAGCGAGAGATCCCCCCTGGGACTTCTTCAAAGCTGAGTGGAGCTGCTGGCAGGGTGCTGCGGCTCCATCACATATGGAAACGTGCAACCAGATGCTCCCGTGCGAGCGCTCTTCGAGCTACCTTTGCAGTAAACACAACAATTATTCCTGACTTATTAAGATGAACGGTGAGATGCGAGCCCACCTTCAAGAGGAACCAGAAGGGGAGACGTTTCCGATGCCAAATGTGAGAGAAGGAGAGAATTGATGCTAAGGAGAAACATTCACAAAGGAGAAATATTTGAAATGCACATTAAAATGCACATAAATTAAAATACAAATGCACCACAACGACCGTTAGCTCTGATGCCACCGCGCAGGCTAACTCCAACGTCGAACACAACCGACCTGCCATAAGGGTTGAGATGTGTGCATATTTACCCGGTGAGGTTGATGGACAGAACAGAGTTTACCAGCACCGCACATTGAATGTGTTTACGTATGCAAACTGGATGAGTCTCCAACGCCCGCTCTGCAGCGCCCACACCAGGGAGGGGTCCAGCTGTTGCCTTTGGCTGCAGATAAATGTGTGTGCATTTGTGAGTGTGTGCGTATTTGTGTTTGTGTGGGGGGGAGGGGGTGAAATGCATAAATGTTTGCTTAAAAACTCACATGTATCACTCTTTAGCTCACCCAACAGCTATTTTGGAGAGAGAATCCGGTCCGTCGCAGCGTCGCCAGGTTCTCATGGTGTTGGAGCTCCAGGTGTGATCCACCGGTTCTTTCTCGTCAGTCCGCTGTACAAACGGGCTGATCGTGGATGAAAAGTATGACGTTCCTGAAAAGACCCTGAGGGGCACCGATGGAAGCGCCGAGCACAGCCAGCGTCGGTACAGCTTCATTGACCCTGGTCCCACCTGCCCACTTATTTCCTCTCCACGTATCCACGCGGTGTGAACACCAAAGCACCAGACTACAGTCACACCTTTCTTCTTTTGTTTCCTCCAAAACCTTATGTTCACTACAGGCGGAGAATTTTTTGGCCAAATTTCATGGCTGTTAACGGCCATCCCTCTCCGTTGTTTGCTGTTTCCAACGTCATTGCCGTCTGATCAAAGCTGAAATCACCTGACCAACGACCAGTTCGCGGCCGACATCGAGTCACTGCTCGTTGAGCCTGCGGAAGATGCACCTGACAGCTACAACACCGCTCGCAGTTGCGCTCCATTTCATCATGCGGCGGCTCGCTTGGTGTCAGTTGAAGAGCTTCAGACGTGATGCTAATCGAGGATGGCTGACCCATTGGTTACGGGAGCTTTGTCGACTCCGGGGGGGGGGGGGTCTGAACGGGCGCCTCTAGATCAGCATCATTAGTGTCACTAGTGTTCATTCACAACTTATATCAGGGAGGAGCTAATATGTGACTTTTTTTAAATCTAATATTTTCTCATCCTTTTAAATTCAAAACAGGATTTTTGCACATGGTGAATCTAGAAACCTAAATATCGCAGCGACAGAGTTCAGAGTCTGCTCTGGCTGAGCTCCAGGGCTCCTGGGAGGCGATGGGAGATGGTTTCCTGAGCCGTCTCCCCCGTCCTCCCCTACTGGACCAGCTTCACCTGCTAACAAGACAATAAGGCCAAACACACAGCTGGGAGGACACGGGCGTGTCCGGGAGGCTGCACCTCAACAAACGACCGAGATGCTCCAAACTGAACAAGTGTTGCTGCTGCCGCTGCTGCTATTATCCCGACAACGTTGCACAATCGCGCCTTGGCCATCTCCGTGTGGAGGATTATCGTTTCTCTGTGTGTACTTGCCAAGTGAACTGCACTTCCTGACAGAGACTTGGTATGCATGGGAGGAGGAGTAGGAGCAGCAGCAGCAGCGTGTTGATGGAGAAAATATTTACAGGCGGAATAAAGAAACCTCAAGTTCATCATCCAGCAGGCTAACCTTTCAAGTCGTAAGCAGTGAAAATAGCCAAAATTTGGCTTGATGGACCGTGTGGGTTCATATCCACTCCAGCTTGGCTCTTACACAACATATGAGTTTGACTTGGACGCTTTCTCCTTCTCTGCGGTGTCTTGGATTCACTTAGATCCGACATTTATTACATGCTGATAATTACGCGCATGCCACCCTGCTCTACACGGCCCAACAGCATTAAAGCGCCATAAACTCAGAAATCTATGTTGTGCCCTCAGTGGTCTCCTAGCAACCACGGTAATGAAACATTAGCCATTAGCTAGGGAGGACGTTCACAGCCCCTTCAACCGACCGATGCTGATGTCTGAGACAGACACGCCTCTGAAGTGATCCAGATCCTGCTGTAGGTGTCAGAGCCGACCTGCTGGTGTCAGGTGGGTTCTGTTTCACAGGTTAACCCGATAACCCGCCAGCATCTCTCACAGGCTTCGCCGTCACATTCAATTAGCTCACCCGAGCAGCTGTGAAAGCGAGAGAAGGTTCGCGAGAAAAGGCAGGAAACAAGCGAAGGCGTCGGCAAAAGGAGGAGCTCGACGAGCCATCCAACTTTTAATGTAAACTCCAGTCGCTGAATTTTTCATTGATCAGGAGCTTTTCTTGGCGGAGGCCCCCGCAGCTGAATGTCAATGTCCACGTCTGCAAGCGAAAGATCTCAGGCGCTTCTGAATCTGTAACAGACTTCCGCATCGCATCTCTTTCTACTTCTGTGGTTCAAGAACTGCCAAATTGAGATTCCTACCGGCCTCCCGCAGTGCTCTCCGTGCAATGACCCGCACCGACATTAGCATGGCTGCCAGCCTCTGCTAGCTGCCAGAGCCAAGTGCAGTACAAGACTACAGTTGAATATTCCATCTAGCCGAGCAATTTAATGTGGTGGTGAAAATAAATTGGCCAATCAATCATTTTTTCTACCTAATTAAGCCACTTAAATTCTCTCTTTGCTTTCAGTCACACTCATGATGGGCCTTTTCCTGCTGAAATACACTTGTGTGTTTTTTTAGAAAAGTTTTCTCCATATTTCCATATCTGAAAGCACCCAGCACAGTTTCCTGAAAGTAAAACACCTTTCCTCCACCTAAACACACACGCGCTGCTGTTTGTCAGAAATGGGGCGGTTATTTCTCCCCTTTGATCTAAGCTTTACTGGCTACAATTCATAAATCTGTACTCTAGAGGAAAAATTGAACTAAAGTGTCAGCCTTGAACAGACGTAATGTGTATGGAGATTTACAACCATTTCTAAGGCCAGTGTGTGTGTGTGTGTATGTCAGAACACTGCAGTTAATTACTCCGAGCATTATTAAGCTATGGACTGATGCATTAAAAGCTCCACAACTGTCGGCACTGGGAGTTTATTGATACGTGTGTTAAACGTCGTTTCCTTTGCTTGTGCCTGTTTAAATCTAAATGACGGGAGACACATTTGTTGGGTATAAATGAATGAAAGCCAGCGTTGGTTACTAAACCAAAACCTTTATTGGTACTGCAGGAAGTGGGAGAAGAGAAACGCCATCTTTAGTAGTGTGCACGCAGACAAGGACGCATATTTAAATGTCCTGACGCAGATCTGACGTTCCTCCAAGTGTTCCCGTAGTACCCTCGATGCTAACGTGTTCTCCTGCTTCCCTGTTCAAGTCGACGACGGCAAAACAAATGTAAATTCTCTCCTCTCAGTCTTCAGGCTTTTCCTGTCTCGTGGCTGTGAAAGTCAAGCAGGGAATAGAAAAACACACAATCTCCTTCCTTGCTATCTGCTGCCTAACTCTGTCTACAGTCGGCTTCTGCTGGTTCTCCGCAGCAGCTCGGCAACAACAGCCAATTCTGCTGACAAACACAGATGCAGAGGAAGGAAAAGTAGCGCTTATTAACTCTGAGTTCCAGATAAATCTCAACTTCACAGTTTGAAACCTTGAGTTTATTTTAACAGCATTAACAACAAAAACAAAGGAATGGCAGCAGAGGAGAAGAGGTGCAGGCTCTTTGTGGAGAAAGTGGCCCCAGATGAAGCTGCTCTCTTGGACTGCAGGTCTGTCTTGTCGCTCTTCGACACACACACACACACACACACACACAAACACACTCACACACGCACACACAGACTGCCGGTTGAAAATAGCGGCAGGTCACATCAGCGTGCAGCCAGGCTGCGCGTTCCGGCCTCCACGCGCGGCCAACTGTTCTGCTCTGTTTGGCACGCCTGCCTTTGGCTCGGGTCTGAGCAACAATCCCACCTGCAGGTCGCCGCCACCCTCCCCGCGACCCAGCCTTCCCAGTCCCACAGCAGCACGGTGCCAGTACAGCCTGTTCGGTGGTCATTAGCCTAATTGTCACACTGCCTGACTCCTTAATGCCGACTCGGGGACCCGTCCTCCTCTGCTGGGCTCACTGTAAAAGGCCAACGCTCTGATAGGCGAAGGGTGGTTTGTTTTTTCCTGAAAATGACAATGATCGCCCGCAGTTTCGCTTAACTGGACCCGGCAGATTTCATGTGTGGCCTGCGAAATGGACCGCATTCATCTTACTGGGAATCTGACATCATTTTACACACATGGACTGTTTTTGACCTTCAAAAAGACAAAAATGGGAGTCATTTAATCCTTCAACCCCACCCTGTATATAAAGACGGATGGAATGAAGCCAAGCAGTTTAGCTCCATCTAAGGCTAAAATCTGCTGTTGTGGGATCACTGCAGACACGCCCAAGAGCATCAGAGCCCTCGCACAAGAAGAAACAGCAGTTTGGATTCCCACAACTGACCGAGCAGCAGGTTCATCGGAAGCACCACCTCACATGGTTTAGAAACGTGACACAGATCTTCAGCCGCCACGAGCGGCAGGAGCGTCTGGGGGGCTGTGGCGGTTGCTGGGGGGGGCTCAGAATGGACGAGAGCGGCTCCAGCTCTGCCGTATCTGAGAGCAGCCATGGCAGATGTCGGGTTTATCAGACAGACGTTATCATCAGGGAGACCCAGGTGGGCAATGACAGCATGTGACACATGCTGAGGGTGGGGGTGGGAGTGGGGGTGGGGGGAGGCCGGGAGGAAGCCTGGCGACATGGGAGAAGCTGCTGACCCAGGGTTGGGCGCTCGTCTTCGCTCCAACTGCTTCGTCTGCAGGCCGAGGAAACAGGGAATCGTCACCTTTAGCTCCGGTGACCTGATTACCGGTGCGTTCAAATGCTTAACGTTACCGAAATCTGCACCGCTGTGTGTGGTGTGCCGTTGCCCACGTGCGCATCGGAGCTCGTTATGTGAGTGTGTGACGGTTTGAGGGAGCAGCAGATGCTCAGTCGCTGACATCACAGTCTGTTTATTTTGTGTCGTTTTGGTGTCTGAGGGATTTTTTTCCTTTCATTTATTTATTTATTCAGATTACATCCTCGTGCGCTTTCACGCAGCGCAGATGCTGGAGACGAGCCGGCCGCTCTGCCTGGGGCAGAACTTGCTGCTCGCGAGCATCATGAAACGCAACAAGTGGAGGATGGAAAACACAAACCCAACCCGTGTTGCCATGGAAACAAGACCCCCTCAGAGTTTGGATGCAACGAGAGGCTCCGAGTCTTAGAAAAGAAGAACGTAAGCACTTTCCTCGTGGTTTGCTGCCATCAATAAGTCATGAATGAGGATTTTTTTTTCCCTTTCTTCGTCGTTGCCTGTGTGTATGTGCGTTTGTTCGTACTGATGGCGAGCAGCGCCCGTTTGACTCCACAAAAGCAGTCAAAATAGACGTCTAATCCTCAACTAATTCTCCACAAATCCCTTTGTTCCTGTCCTGTCACATGGTGAGCAGAGCGAAGCGGCTCTCCCGCGCCGAGGCGTCGTGTTCCTGGGCTTCCTGACACACCGCTGTTATTTAGAGAGCCCAAACCACCAGCCAAACCACCCACCTGTGCACGCCATCATCGCCATCTCCCACACTGACACCCACGGCTTCACCCACGCTGCCTCTGTGCGCGTGCACACACACACACACACAATCGCTCTCTCGACAAGGTGGCGAAGCCTCAATGTTAGCATTGAGATGAGGGATGAATCAAATCTTGCTGGGATCATACTGGGAACGCTGGACGCCCCTGCCCCCCTCCCCCACTTCACCTCCGTGTCATTAGAGCATGTAATTAACACACCGCTGACTGCCGGTGAGGTCTCAGACGGGGGCGCGAGGGCTCGTGCTGCCTACGAGCGCACAAAATGGAGGCCAGGTAGCGCCGGAGCCAAAGTCCGCTGCTGCTGCAGAGACTCTGGAGCTCCGTCACCTCGGCCCACGTGGTGATCGTCCTCCACGCCAGCCACACAATCAAGCATCTTTTTAACGCTTCCATCGATACCGCTTCCGTTTGTTTATAGCTTATTTGCCACGCCGTGTTCCAGCCATCACTTCCCATCCGACTCCGTCTCTGTCCTCCTCATCCTTTTTCTGTTTTCCCCAAAGCCACCGACAGATTTGTGCTGTTTATTGAATCTTTTTGTTTTTAGACTGATGCTAATGAAAGGACCTTTAGCTCTGAGGATCAGCGCGCCATCAGCCGTTCCAGCCCCTCGGTCCTTGAAGGAGGGTGCCGGTTGCTTCCCCTGCAGGCCTGCCGTCAGCCTCGTGCCACAGCACCGCTTCGCTGCTTCCACCCAGCGTGACTCATCACCGCAGATGGACGAGGGCTGCGAAGAAGGGTCAGCTTTGTTTGCGGACCTGGGATAATTGCAGTATTTACATGTTGGACAGAGAAATTAGCGAGTGGCAGGCTGTTTACTCCAGCAAAAAAAAGGAGGCAGATGAGAGCAGCTGCTGTCCTGTCAGTTTAAATGAACAGCGCTGTGATGGTTCTAGGTGGCCATTTAAGAACACAGCTGCAGGAGCTTCCTTCTTCTCCGTCCTAATCAGGGACACACATTTGCTTGGTAGCATCTCTGAGTGTGACATCAGTGTTTCCTGCTAGCTTCAGGCTGCGAACTGTCTCTTTGTTTTTTTAAAAACCACAACGGAAACATCACATTGCAGAGCTTTCCTAAATGCATCACCTGTGATCTTTGACTGGTTTCACATCAGTTGCTCCGCTCAAACGCGGAGGCGCGTTTCTTCAGTCGTACTGTCGCGACGCTGCGTGACCCTGCACTTCACAGCTGCTCCCGTCGGTTGGAACATTCCTCTCCCTCAAAGTAAAACCTCATCAAGGTCTGAGTCACTGTGAGTGTGTGAGAAATTAAATTCCCCTAATTAGGACAGCAGATTTTCTGCTTTATCCTTCTGCTTCCCAAACCTCCCCTCAGCCAGACAAATCTCTAATTAATCGCTGCATGCTGCTGTTGACGGCACTTCAGAGGCCTCGCCCAACTTCAGAGAGGGGATTCTAAATTCATACACACACATCGGATTCAAAAGTGCCTGCAGATCCTGTTTTATCAGGGCGTTCTGACACATTCTGGACCTTCTCAGCACTGCTCTTGCGGTTGAACTGCATCAATCACAAGCGTTACGGTGGTGCAGTCGGCACAGGAGCTTCAGAGGGAAAACCAGCTGTTTCAGTATTGATCAACACGTACATGCTTCACATTTTCCATGATATAAAGACAGGAGAGGACAGGAAGCGGTGTGATCGCTGTAGCTGAGGCTCCTGGAGCCTGACGTAGATCTACTTAAGACGCAACCAGACTGTTGCAGGCTGCTCTTGAACCGACTCCCGTGCCTTTTCTGCAACGCACTGATCTGAGGTTGGTAAATGTTTGATCAAAAGAGAACGTTCCCTTTCATCCCGATCAATGCCATTAAAGCAAGGACTGAAAGGGAGCAGTCAGCAGCGATCTATCCTGGAGAACGCAGAGCTGAGCTCCTCCTCCAAAGTTACTATGGCTACCGAATCACCAGGACGAGGACATGGAGTGGACGATCCCATTATCATGGCTATAAATAGCAGGATTTAACAACAAAATTACACTAGCCCAACAGGGCAGCGGGTTTAAAGAACATTTAAGGTTTGCTCTGAATTTGAAGCTGAAATTGGGATCATGAGCAGCAGCTTTAATTGCACTTAGAGAGGAGTCATTTTCTCTCCTAACCTCTGGGGGTTCTGGCGTAAGTAGAATGGTTCTGATTTCTGTGTAAAGGTTAAAGGTCAGAGCTGTTGGACCTGGAGCCAGGACAGCTTTGTATTTGTTGTTTATTACCAAATATTCCCACCAGTTGCTCAGTTATTCCAATGGAGAGATGAAATAAGTGCAGCCCCAGCGAGACCTTCTTCGGTGCCTATATCTGGTTGCAGAGCCTACAGTAGGTGTAATTCATGTGAATCACCCTCCCCATATGTGGCCCCCGCTCCTCCTCCACGAGTCAACCGTCGCCATCGGAGAGCAGCCGAGAATCTGCCTGAGAAGCTCAGCTGGTCTAAAGAAAACGGAGTGATGGGATTCCACTGGCCTCCGGCTTTACATATTCCTGGCCCTCATTAGATAAACATAGGCTCCTGAGGTCCCAGCTGGAGCCGCGCTGTAACGAGTGCAGCTGGAGGACGGCGGCCCCCTTACTACCACCGCCTGGGTGGAGCGCCGCGTGGGCCGACTGCTCACGTGAAGCCAAGTGTGTGTGTGTCTGTGTGTTTGTTGCACAGGCCTCCGAGTTGCAGCGCATGCTCCCTGCACGGAGCAGCCGCTCCGCACGGATACGACCTGATAGCAACAATGATCCGGCGGCCGCATCTGCCAGATGTGAAAGCGCTCAGGTCGAGCGTTCGGGGGACACCCAACAGCAGCTCTCGTGTGGAGGGATTGATTTTTATCCCCCAAAAGGGCCACGTTCCCCGTAGACCCGACTCCTGTGTCTGACTGTTCCCATGGCTGCAGAAAAAAATTCCCATCTGTCGTCGCTGTCTGTGTGACACTGTACAACACCCCCCCCACCCGACACACACACACCTTCCCTGGGGGGATTCACAGCCCTGTGAGCACATCTTTAATGCCCTATAGGACCTCAAAGTAGATCTGTGGTGCATCTGTGCATTTAAAACATCAGGACTGAGGGTCTGGTCATCATGACAGAGAGGATAACACACACGGATACGCACGTTAACTGACAGAGATAGGAAGTAAACACACACTTCTGACGTTAGAAAGTCAGGATGTAATTACAGATTATATTTATCAGCACTTGACTGGCTGCTGGTCTGCCCAATAAAATAGGTGCTAATGTGACTGTGTTGATTAAGGTTATTAGCTGTAACATAAGCACACAAGTACTGGAGAAGAGAATTTGGGGTCATTGTTTTAGCAGTTGATCAAGGTCAAAGTGCTACTCAGGCTCTCTGACCTGCTGGCTTGGTAAAACCAGTCAGGAAAGAAGATCAGCTCACAAGAAGTTAAAGGGAAGAACTGCAACTTTTCAAAGGTGCGAAGCGCGTGAAAGTGAGGTTTTGCTGTCTGAGGAGGCTTCATCTAGACCCATCACGCACTTTTGGTACAGTGACAGAGAAGTGTGGCTGTGCACAAACAGCCTTCCAACACTTGCAGCATGTGAGGGAAGTCGTGTGTGGGTGAGATATCTAACAGCTCGGAGCGGCGTCTCGCGTGGCGTCCAATCCCGAGGATTCCGCAAATGAGTCAGCAGCAAAAACAGCGAAACTTCTGCTGTTACCCCCTAACGAAGCTTTCTGACTCCAAAGAGGCTGCCTGGCTGGTGCTAACATAGCGATGGTGGAGGTAGGAGACAGCTGCTGCCAGATGTTTCCTGCATAAAGCAAACTGACTTTGGGGAACCAGGCTACGACTTCTATTGAACCACAGGTCGCTGAACGCATCATCTGCTCATCAGCAAAGCCCGTTCTATTCTTTCACCACAGGCTGCATCCATTTTTAAAATCCCCAGCGCCTTTCTTCATCTTCATCTTCATCTTTTACACATTAGCAGTTCTGTTGTACCTGTTCTGAAGCTTCCTCTGAAGCACAAATTCATTTTGATTTGGTCTTCATGGATTCTGTGGCCGCAAAAAACGTGACAAAAGAAAGATGAAGGGTTTTTTTTTTTCACTTGGGTCCGTCTGCTCGCCCTCTACCAGCACGTTTAGGATGGATGCACGGTGCATTCAGCAGCTCCATTCCACAGTCCTCCCGGGTGCTCGTGGTGACCGTTTGACTGTCTGGCCCTGCCATTTCTCTCCGAGCGTGTGGGCACCAGCGGAGCACAGAGACGGTGATGATCGGGGTCACTCTCTGGGGTCACTGATTTCTGCCCTGCAGACAAATGCGACAATTTCATATTATAGCTCAAAAAAGGTCTGGAAGGTTAGGACGTGTCCCTCATTTATTTGTGGAATGACTCCATCAGTCAGCTGATAAGGCCGGCCTTGGCTCTTCCCGAAGCTTTTTTCCCTCGCTGCTCTTACCATTTGTGCAACCATTAACGGTCATTGGCTCCAGTCGTAAAACACCACTTCCTGTGATTAAGAGCCCAATTACAGAGCCATTTTCCTCTCCGGATTCCTCTAATAGTGAGGAAGTGAGCTTTCGAATCAAGCAATCTGGACTGGTGTCATACTGTCTCGGGCCAGCGGGAGACATCGGAAAAACACCAGCAGATTTTCACCAGCGTTTAGCACCAACGTCAGGTGACGTTTGATGAGCTCAATTATTATCCATAAAGCATGGACCCGGTGCTGGGCCGCCGTCTGTACCGCAGAGGAATCTGAAAACCACCTTGAGGTGACTCACCCTTCGCCAGGGCTTTGGCAGCCTGCCGGTTTGAAAAGCTTCCCCATCATTATTATTACTGCTGCTTCGTCCTTCGGGGATGAAGGAAAAAAACAACCATTTGGAGGAATGGACAGTAAATGTCCTTGTTTTTCTGTAAAACACGATGAGAGATAATAAAATATCCAGGGCCGGTTCTATATGTAATAAAATGTTTGCATTTAACTGCCAAATGAAAGCTAATGACTCAAGACGAGACAAGTCACGTGACGAGACGCATTGATTAGCAGGTGGGGGTGAAAACACAGATCTCCATCTATACATGGAGCAAAATAAAGAGCAAAAAAACAAAGAGGAAAAAAAAAAAGCAAAACAAAGCAGAGGACACCATCATCAACTGAACACAGGTGGAACACACGGGAAAACAAGAAGAAACCATGACGAGGAGAGAGAGAAGGCCCAAAATATGAATCATAATAACGCTGAAATACAAAATCCTAAGTGGGAACGTCTTCTGGCGCCTCAGCCGTCTCTAATGCCTCCTGACGACCCCCTCCAGAGGCGTCTGATCCACAGGTGAGCGTAAACGAGTGGAGAAGCCGCCACCTGCGGCGTTGGTTCCTGCCCTCCCCACGGAGGCTGATGGGATTGGCTCCGGGGTGTGTAACTCCAGGACCAGCCAGAGAAGCTCGGGGACGTTTCTGAGTCCAGATGTGGCCCGCTCATCTCCGTCCTTCATGTCTGAGGTGTGACTGAGCAGCGGACCAGGCTGTCGGTTTAGGCTGTCAGTCAGTTTTAATGCAGGTTTACGCAGGAGCATCATCCCTGCGTGGAGCCCCCCCCACCCCCACGTCACCGTTAAAGACCCGACAAAAGAGAACCGCTGCGTCTGCCTGGGGCCACTTTCCCGCTCAAAATGACAGCAGATGTTTTTAACATGTGCTTATTTCTGTTTAAAATCAGAGTTTCAGGCTGGGTCACATGTCTCCGGTCTCCTCGCTGGAGGTGTGTGTGCGTCAAATGGATGTAGATGAAAGAGCCCTGCAGGCTGAAGGTAGCAGCTGTGGAAGCTCCCGGGGGCAGGCGGGGGCCATCTTTGAGGCTCTGCACCGCTTTGTGGACATTAAGCAGCCTTCAGGGCGAGAAGACAACTAGAGGACGTCAACAAAAAGGGCTCTGAGGCGGCGCTGCAGCAGCAGGCTGCAACACGTGCACGTTACTGTAGCCCCCAGCGCTCTAATCAGCAGATCCCTTATCGAATGAAGATGTTGCCTCAATGCTGAAGTTTGCACACAGATAGCGCACGTAGTTCAGCTCCCGTGTTCCCTGATCACTCAGCATATTAATTAGCATAATCCAATAAAGCTTCACCTGGGCTTCCATGCAGATTAGAACAGAAACAAACACTAGGTGCTGCAGCTTCCGCAGCTCATCTCCATGACGCCCAGATGAGCCTGGCCTGAGCTGCAGAACCCGAGTCCCCGTACGGGCGCCTGAGCACCGGGGAGGGAGGAAAGCAAGCCGCCAGCGGCAGGAGACCTAAATATGTGTCCCGCAGGGAATAAAACATGGAGGGATGGAGAATGAGGAGGAAGCAGCAGCTACAGGAGGATGAAGACAGGCAGATAATTGGGAGATGAAGAGGGGATGGAGGAGATCAGAGAGGAGGAAGCGATGAAAAGGCTAACGTGTGGAGGGTAACAGAGGGGTGAGAGAGGGGGGATTCCTGGGGAAATCCTTTAATTTAGCTTCTGACAGCTGGAGAAGCTCTCGGGGCCCCAGCGCAGCCGCCCAATGGGAGGCAACCATCGGAAACCCCGACCGACTGTGAGTTCACCATCGCTGGTGCCGGAGTTAGCCTTGTAGGTGCTCGTTCCTCAGTCCGTTTGCCAACAACAAAGAACAGGACGGAGGGAATAAACACTCCGACTGGAGGAGAGTTTCAGATCATCTGAGAAGGTTAAAGCTCATTTGCAGAAAATAGATGTAAAGTTATTTAGGTCAAGAACGACTTTTGGGTTTTAAAACGTGGGTTTTGCATATTTCTACAGACAAACAACCAGCAGGCTCACGGCGGAGATAGGAGCAGCAGCTTTGGATCTGCTTCTGAACCTGGAGGTCAAATTTCCTAGAAATGCTGCACGAGCAGGACTTTTCTCTGCTCGCGCCGAGGTTCTTTTCTAAGAGGAAACTGGAGTATTGAAAATGATCCCAGGATTTGCCCCAGCAATGCAGAGGCTGAGGCTGCAATAATTCCCACCATAAGCATCTCAAACACACACACACACACACACACACACACTTTAACCTCAGAGAAAGTGTCTCCTGATGCCTTACTTGCAAGTATAAATACACGGCAAACGCCTATTTCTCTTAGGGTAGCAGCAGGTCCTCTGTCTATAAGGTCTGTAGGCCGTCAGCACTTTTTTTTTTTAATCATGGGAGTAAAGACTCCTCGTGCCAAAGCAGAGTTGTGTCTGGCAGAGATAGGAGTGTTTATACAGCAACCTTGTTTAAACCAGGGTCCTCGTCTCCTTGCTCCCAAGCAAGAGCTCAATAATTACATACAGTTCTGTAAAATGAGCCAAGAAGGACTTCTGCAGCTTGAAGGAGAGAAAACAATGGTAAAAGTGTGAAGGTAAAACACGGTTTAATTACTTTGTCACCACCAGGGCAGCTGGTGGTTAAGATGGGCGCCCCCTAGCGGAGGAAGCTTGTACTTCTACGTAAAATAAAATGAGAAATTGGACTCAGCGTGTTAAAATCACAGCAAATCTAACAGGACAGGGTAATACTTGCACAATAAAGCTTGGTTATTTATATTTTTGCTAATAATTTGGCACCATTTTATATCTCGTGCTCATTTCAGAACAACAGAAAACACTTGCACTTACGGGTTGAGCTGGTTTAGGGGAATAATTTAGCTTCTGGTGCATAAATCAGCATCTGGTGGAAAACTCAGAAGCATGAAAATCTGGCTTCAGAACAGCAAGGTGAGATGGAGGAAGCCTCGTGTCAGCTTGCACCAGGTGAAACCCAAAACCCTTCCTGTTTCTGGTGTTTTCAGCTGCTGGGCGTCAGAGCGTGCACGCGTTCCGACGCACGGAGCTCTAGTCTGCTGCCCGCGGTCATGGATGAAGAAGAGTGGTTAACGATTACCACTACGGTAATTAGGACACACGCTAATTTCGCTGTGGGGTCGACTGTAGATTCTACTGGAGACAGCCAATGAAGACACACAACAGCTACATGGCCCCACTAGTGCTGGTAGACCTGCTTTTCACCCCAAAGCTGAGAATTACAGCAAAAAAATTTCTAAAAATAAAATAAAAACCCCTTATAAATGTAATGCTCTTGAGCTTCTGTCCCCAGTGTTCTGATCTGGAACAATGGAAGCACTGGGCACTTCCATATGCCTGTGGGAGTGTCTGCAATTGCCAAAATCAACCATCCAGCCTTAAATAGGCTTGTAACCAATTTTCTGGTCAGTGGACAATGAGCATTTGGTGCAGCCTCTCCGACATGGCCAGCGCCGAAAAAGAGACGCTCTGTTCTCTTAAAGGAAGAACGGCTCCAAGGAAAAACACCCCACATCCACAGACGCTGCGGAGAGGCTATTCACATTCTGGCTCCATCTATTTGTGCACGCCATTCATATGCAGAATAAAAGGTGAGCGCTGATGAGCTGTCGCCGTATAAACACACTCGCTTTAGCAGTCTGCATTTAAAGGAGCCCAAACTGCACCTACACACGCCTGAATATTGAAATAATTGTTACGAGCAGAGATGGGGGGAAGCTCAGCTTGGCGCGGTCATGAAACGGCCTTTAGTTTCCATTCTGGGACGAGCGCGGTGACGCGCAGACATTATTACTGTACACGCTGTACCCCGCCGCTCCCTGCGTACACTGATACAGATACGGCCTGACTGCTGGAACACAAGAACAGCTGTGGAGAACTGAGGGAAGGCCGCTAAGGCGCTCGTTGGTGCATCGTTTCTCTGATTATCTGCGTCCACGTGAAGGATGTGCTGAGCCAGGACAGGATTGGTTCTGACAGAAGAGCCCCGGGACTTCAATGAGCTACACGCCAGAATAACTGGACCTTTATTCAGAACCGAGGGCAGGATTAGAGCAGGCGGGAGCGTCGCGAAACACAAACCAGCATTCTGGAAAAGCAGTGTCGGGACAGGAAACAATCCAGCAGTGTGTTCAGGTGGAGCTTTACCTTCAGTAGGAGTCTTTAATAAAAGGAAACACACGTCAGGTACACCTGGGTCCTTGTCAGATTGACAAGATAAATAACACCAACCTTGAAATCAACACTGTCCTTTGCAGCTGTTTACAGGCTGACCTCAGGGCCCCAGCAGAGAGGAGGCGGGATCGATTAAAAACCCACGAGGATCCTTCCTTAGCGTCCTTTCATGAGCTGTAAACATTGTTTACCGTTCTCCGAGTGGCGCCTTTGATTCCAGCTTCCGTGAACCCTTCCGACACAATCACGTCTCGTTTGAACGCGGCCTCCGAACGCGTCTGGGGGAAGCCATACATATGCATGAGCTCCTGTTTCACACACACTCGATGCTCTGCAGCGCTTCCCTTCCCTCTCCAGCGAGCAGCCTTTCTTCAAGTGTTTAGTCATCATTTAAACATTCACTTGCAACACAACATTGCATTAAGTCACGTTAGCTAAACAATCGTTAAACATTTTCCGAGCATAGCTGAGGGTCTCTGAAGAGCCAGCAGAAACACAGCTCAAGAGTTCCCTTCAGAGGAACCTGTATGAGCCGGTTTAAGACATGGAGCAGCAGGAGGTGAGGCCATTAGATCTCACGTCCCGTCGGCCCAAGCTAAAAGCAACAGCCGTTAAAAACGTCGGAAAGTACGTTTATGTTTAAAAACGGTTTAGTTTCTAGTCTTTTTTGTGACATAAATGATTGTTCGGAGAACGCCGAGTTAGATTCCACAGTTTAGATCTTCTGCTGCTGCTGGCAGGACGAGTAACTGTAAAAAAAACAATCGAAAAGCTAATAAGGCAATCCTGACGACTTTGATGATGTCGATAGAAGGCTATCGATAAGACAACATTACATGATAAAGGTATCGAGGTTCCACACTTTAAATTACTTTTATATACTCTTTGTTTATTAAACACCTTTCACAGCTCACGTGAGATCTTGGTTTTGAATATGATGCTTTAATATGCTAGTTAAGTAAGATTTAAACAGATTTACTGAAGGTTTATTGTCTCACGTGTCCAGCTGATGGTTTGCACAGCAGAGGATGAAGGGATGCACGCTGCCTGACACCCTCACACCCAGGGTGGGTCAAAGCTGCAGCGCTGCAGGCACCAAACCCCCGTCACGAACACCTGAGCAGCAGCCGCAGAAAGAAAGAAACACACAAAACAAAAAGCAGCATCGTAATCTCACTGCATCCGAGCCGGTGAGTTCATGGGTGGATTACAGCCTCCGTCAGGTAGGACCGGCTGGCTCCACCGGCAGCCTGGCTGGAACCACGCATCCCTTCTTAACCAGCCAGTGAACTGAAACCTTTACCCCTCTTCCTCCCATCAGCTGGCGCTCGTCTTTCTTAAGGCTTCGGAGGTCCTCCAACAAGCCAGAACCGCGAGCAGCCGTCCAGAAGGAGCACGGAGCCGAAACAGCCAGAAAGACGGCTGTGGTTGGAGGGCTGCAGGGGTTAGAGGTCGCCGCTCTGAGGTTCCGGTCTGGCTTCTTGGTTGCGGTTGCGGCCCAGTCTGGGGAAGCGAGAAGAGGTTTTGGACCGCGGCGTCTTGGCTACGCTGTCGTTGGTCTGGGGCGTGTCTCTGGAAAAGGACGGACATGCTTCAATCCAGGGAAAAAACCTAACAGCTTGCAAAAACTAGATGCTACAGCTTGACCAAAGAGCCTTTTCATTTGAAAATGTAGCCTTTTTTTTCCCAGAGGACCTTGGGGGTTGTTTTCTTTCACAAAAAACAACTTAACCACAGGAACCACTCTTCAATTACAGTTATTTACTTTGTTACCATGGCGTTTAGCTGTCTCATTACTGCAGCAGCAGTCTGGACCACTTGAAGATGTGGCGTAGCCCCGGTTACCCTGACGACCGTCTCCCCAGCGAGCCAACCTCTGATCCTGGGTCTTATCTGATGACAGGCCGCTAGCACTTGTCAAGGCGAGGAAATGAAAAGCAGCGAATGGACAGCGGGAGTTAAAATGTTTTCCCTGTGGATTCCTCAGATGCGTTTCATTCCCACCACGCCGACCTGCCGCCCGCTGATTCAGCAGCCGGAGCGACGGGGGTGAATCTTGTGTCAGGAGGAGCGGAGCATGCGAGCATCTTCAGCAGCACAGGTGGAGGTCGGAGACGCAGGCAGACTCCCAGCGGAGCCGGATCGGGCTGAAAAACCTACAACAGCCCATCATAACCGTCGGAACAAAAGTATACATTTATTTGTGGCTGGAGTTCCACTTATCCCCGTATCGCCATGACGCCAGGCGCGCTCAATCAGCCGATACAAATTTGGCCCAACAGTCAAACGGGGGCGAGCTCCATCAGCAAAAATCGAGAGTAAATTGGGGGCAGCATGCAGAGCGGAAACTGCAAGCCACCTCATTTATTCATATCAATCTAGCTAAAGTAGCTAAAGGTGCTAAATTAATCGGGCTTATAGATTCTATTTTTCCCTCTCCGACTCTCAGGGTGGCCTTTTTTGGCCGTCGTGTCGGCTTACAGTGAACAATAACCTTCCCAGGTATTATTGGAGTATGAATATTTGAGCTGCAAAAACAGATTAGGATGCTAACAAACAGACTCACACACTTGGGCAGATCCACACACCAGTTTCGCTTCTGTGAAATTCCAGTCACATATTTTTGATCTGAGGCTTGCGGGAGAGAACGACTGCTACTGAGCACCAGCACCGGCTGAGTTTTCGATTCATCTGGTCTCCCTGAACACCGTGCCGCTCTCTCCTCCTCTTCCTCGCCCCACGCTGCCGTCCCCGCTGTCCTCCCTTGTTCCTCCTCGCCTGCTCAAAATTCTCTTGGTGCAACATCTGTCGCCTCGTGTTTGAGCCTCCCCATCGCTCCAGCCTCGCGGGGTTCCTCATACGGCATTTCTGGCTGACCGTTTACTAGACTTGACTTTATTGTCACGCCCAGGGCTCACGTTGCGTGCGTCTGCGTGCACGAGCGCGCTGGCCTTTTTAAGCAAGGTGCAGGCGATGAGGAAGGGATCATTCTAGTCTTGATCCAGCATCACCAGTTGGTCACAAGGTCCTGGCTGTGATGCTTGTGGTGTCAGTGCTGATCAGCGCAGGACAGACGGGACAGACGGGACAGACGGGACGGACGGGACGGTCCTGCATGCGTCAGGAAAAGCCCCCCACTCTCAACTCCGTCAGAGCTCGTCCGATTGTTGCGGGCGGACAGACTGTGGGCGGGACAGCGCCGCGAGCCCCAGCCCAAAGAGGAGAGGAAGCCCAGCAATGCTCTCCTGTTGCTCTGCTGGTGCTTGTTTCTCTGGAAGTTCCGGAGAAAGAAAGACCTCCGCGCTAGAAAAAAGAGGAGAGTCAGGAGGAGCGGCGCCGGCTTTACAGCCTCGACACTGCAATATTTCATGCCATTCAAAGAGGCGCAATAAGGTTCTATTTCAGCTGAGGAGACGTGAGGGAGACAGACGGGAATATTAAACCTCTTCAAGGCAGGCTGAGTAATGAGTGCTCTGTATTTTGGAGTTTTACATCGTGTCTGCATTTATTCCACTGCTGCGCCTTTTGGAAAAGCCTCGGACGGACGCTTTATTCAGATTTTTTTATTCCCGTCCACCAGAACGAGGGAGATAGCGGCAGATTTGCCCGCAAGAGGAGGGTCTGCGGAGATGGCGCCTGAAAAACAGCACACCTATGGAAGTTTTTTTTTATCTTTCTGTGGGGAAAATCACATGTTACCATGGTAACCAAATGGTCTTGGATAATTATGTAGATCTCTGCTTGGACGTGCTCACATTAACAGCGAGCATTCTGGGTAGTAGCCTTTGACAAATAGCCACTAACCCATTACAAGAATATCACATGGATTGAATTAAAAACAAGCACACACACCCCACACACACACACACACACACACACACACTCGTTATGATGCTGTTGACTCTGATGTCTGCAGGGAGGAAATGATGTTCCAGTCAGGTCACGCGCTGACAGAAAGTGAAAACTGATTTTTGGCAGGAAGCGGCTGGAACATCTCATTTTAAAGGCATGCAGGCGTGTGTGCGTGCGTGTGTGTGTGTGTGTATGTAAAGAACTATAACTCTGACAGACTCATTGCTTCTTGGATCAGAATTATCTATAAAAAAACCACTGTTAGGAATTAATTTTTAATGCTGCGCGAGTAGAAAAAGGGATTTTTTTTCAGTTGGAAAACATATCAGTTTAAATGGTTTAATGGAGAAGTTAAAGAAACTGGAGTTTCTGAGTATTCTGTCAACAAAACAGATTTCATCACATCTTTCACACACACAGTAGGAGCCCTGTGCTTCTCTCTGCTTGTCTCTTCTTTCACTCTCCTCTCCCTCCCTCCCTCACCCACACACACACACACACACACGTACCCTTGTCAGATGCTCTATGGACATGCGTGTGTGTGTCCACTTACAGACAGAAAGGCAGCAGAGACAGCAGGGTCTCTTTGGTGGGGCGAGCTGTGAACTCTGGCAGCGTTTGGATCAGTTTGTTCATCACCATGCGGAGGTAACCCTGCAGCTGTTTCCTCCTCTCCTCCACAAACTTGGCGTCCTGCAGACAGGCACAGACCAGATGACGCAGCTTGAGCTTTTACCAACGGATAACGGATTTACGTCGACAGCAGTGTCTGCAAGACTTGTTGGTGTGTGTGGAAACGGGGATGATGATGATGATGATGATGATGATGATGATGATGATGATGATGCGTTCACTGGATGGCTGGAAAACTCTCCAGATGGTATCTAATGGAAGCAAGAACTCCCCCTCCCTCCAAACAGGGCAGAGGATCATGTTGGACTGGCGTCTTTGGAGAGTCCTCACGCTGGGTTGCCAGATCCATCAGTTCAAGCCCAGCAAACACGGCTGGGATCTGCTGGCTAAACGTCGCCCAGTGGTGGCATCGCTCTTGCCTGAGGTGAGTGGTGGCCGGTGGCATTAGAGGGGCCGATTCAACATCAGCCAGTGGTGCTCAAGCCATCAGTGCCAGTTGGACTTCTGGGTCTTATTTCAAGCTTAATTGCCCCTCTAGTCACGTTTTGGAGGAAAATTAACTTTCCTTCAGGAAGAAACACTGAATATTTATGCTACTAATAACCACACTGCCAACTCTCACCCATCCCCTGAGAGGTAATACTCAGTGGATTTCATTTTTCTGTTGTCAGCGTGTAATTTCACTTCCCCAGACTATGGAGGCAGATGCACAGAGACGCATCTAATGGGCACCCAGCAAAAGCAGACAGACAGTGTTTGGAGCAACCAATGGCTAAGATGAGAGGACAAGCATTTACTTATCAAAAGATTCATCAAATAGTGACGAAACAAGGCTTCTAAGTAGTGTGAACCCAGATGGAGACTGTGTGTGTGGAGTCCACGTGTCCCCTCCACACCCCTAGAACATGCACACAAGGTTCACATGCATCTAAAATGCACCCCAGCTGTAGATGAGAAGTCCACTCTCGCCCCCAGCTGATGGATACACGGAGGGGATGGATCAACTCTGCTGCGTGCTGGGTAGAATAGACGCGTCAGGGCTGCATAAACTCGATGTGTCAGATTAGCCCGTGGGTGCCAGCATGGGTTTCATGTTGTGTCAACACAAGCGAGGACGCCCTGGCTGCTTTTACGGATGTCAGGGCAGCAATAACACTAATGGACATGGTGACAGATTCATCCTCTTGTGCAGACATTGAGGAGGACTGAAGAGGCCAGGTGCTCTCCCTCGTTTGCAGAGTGGCAGCAGAGGGTAGAGCAGAAACTGTGCCGGCATACTGATGCAGGTACAAGCCCACTTGTGTCCCAGTGTCCCCCCCACGCCTTCCCTCTCTGCACCTGGGACGAGACCTTGTTTCTGGGTGCACACCTATCTGCAGAATAGGTTTGGGTATTAATGTTGATACAGGACAATGAAGTGTTAGCGTGCATTAGCATCCACGAGCAGACAGACAAACAGAACACAGAGCTTAAACTCAGTGAGGAGGGATGAGATGGAGGAGAGCTGCCAATGACAGAGAAGGATAAAGTAGTCCCCTGCTTCGGCGTCTCCACAAGCCCTCGGTGAATTAAGGGGATGAGGGAGGGGAACGACTCCATCAGCATATCTAAGGAACTCAATGTTGCCTGGCAACAAAAAAAGACACTGTAAGATGCAAAAGTAAAAGCACAATATTGCATCAAGCTTCTGTTTCTCCCGACGGAAATCCGAAGCCTCTGACGGGAGAACTTGTGCATTTCAGTCAGGTATTTTTCTGTTGTTCTGCTCCTGAACACGCCAGCTGCAGGAATAGCAGGATTCCACATGGTGGAAGTCCGGGGCCAAACTTTCTGGTTGCGTAATAAGCTGCAGTCTTGGCAGTTCAGCCATTAGCGAACGTGGGCCTACGTCCCGTGTGTGACGCTGCCCAACCATGTCTGACATGGAAAACAGAACGAGCCTCTCAGCTTCTCGAACGCCGCAGTTCAAGTCCAACCTACCAGGTCAGTCCTTCAGACAGGAACAGCCGGGCCCTCCTGAGTGTGCGGGACGCTTGACTCCAGCGAGCGTGGACACTGTTGGCCCGCACCGGCCAAACAAGGGCAGCTCTTTTCACCGTGTGGGCCCACCCTAGACCGCGGTGAGGCTGAACAGGCTGTTCCCGTACCACACCGTGGGTCCAGGCCATGCATTAAACATCACATGCAGTTCAGGGGGCCACTCATACAAGCCCTCCACAACGTCTGCTTGTCCTAATTAAAAGGGGAAACATGTATATTGCATAATATGTGAACACAACATACTAAGACTGCTTAATAATTCACTTTGTAGTTTCTGATTAATTCATCAGGGCAGCCTTGGCAATCCTCTCACTTGCTCTTTGTGTGTGCAAATGGGGCCACAGCCGAAGGCCACAGAGTTCCACTTCTGTGAGGGGCGTGGCTCCTGTCTAACAGCTGCTCTCTGACTTTTCTTATCGTTTATCTGTAAAACCTCTGGAATCACAAACAAATGTGTGAAAAACACCACGAGGCTTTCCTGGTGGTTGTGTGCAGAAAGAGTCTGGGCTTCTGGTCCGTAGGTCCACTCGTCACCGTAACAAAGCTCATGCCAAAAAGTACTGGAACCACTCAGACAGAGGCTGCTCAGAAGTACTCAGAAGGGCGATGGACTCTGGGACCTCTTCTCTCGTGTCAAGCCAGCGAGAGCGTATAAAGACCTTTGGGTTAAGGGACCAGGCAGTCCTGGACCTGGCCTGGCTCTGTCGCACGTTGAGCCAGACAAACACACCGACTGACTGATGCCTCAAAACCACTATCGGAATACCAGAAGAAAATTGCACTGACAGATATTTTTACTGAGCTATAATAAAATCAGAACAGCACATAAATGACTTCTAAAATTTTGTTTTGTTTTGTTTTTTAAGTCATAATCTCCCAGGCTCTAGCTGTTTCTCTATCTCCTCTGGTCTCATTTCACACACCAACAAAGCATTGTCGAGATGGAAACCTTCACAATTGGAGTCGTTTTCAGGCCTAGCGTGAAGCAGCAGCAGATTTACAGCTGTGATAACTCATTTCTGCGTGTTTGCACGCATCCAGGACGGACGGATGCGCTGGATGGAAGATTCCAACCCAGGAGGAGCTCCGTCCGGTCAGCTCCACTGACGCGGCCCAGCAGGTGACTGATGCTCCATATTCAGGAAAACAATGAGAACAAACTGATTACAGATGTTACTGCTCAGATCTTTTGTACCAAAGAGCCTTTTATGCAGCCTCATAAGAATACTGAGAGTCTTTCACAAAGAAATATAAGTTATATCGAAAGTATTTCTTCACAGTTCCTCTCTTTTTTAATTTGTGGCCCCTGGGAAAGAAAAAACCACCGCATCTCCATTTGTAGTAGTGAAGGAAAATAATAGCAATAAAAGGCACAGCAAAAATGAAGTGATTTTTATCAAAGCCCAAGGCATTCGAGGGACATGAAAGCACAAGATGGGAGACCAAAGCACAAGTGGGCAAATAAGAGAGATAGATGGTGATGGAGAAGAAGAAAAGGATGATGAGCCATTAAAATGTGGGAGCGGCACAGCCAGGACCAAACCGGACAGTTTGGCTCTTGGGTCCGGCAACAGCCTGGCGGCTCTGCCGTCTCCACGTTAGCGTCAGGGGGCATTTGACAGATGTAGCTTGGGAACATTTAGCGTGTACGCTTGGCCGGACCCTGACAAATCAGCTGGTTAGGAGCTGTCACGGCCAGGGTGTGTGTGTGTGCGTGTGTGTTTGTCTTTAACATGATCCGTCTCGCCTAAAGCACTTGGAGACACAGAGAGAGAGTCTCATTAGCTCATTAACGGGACTCACAGAAGCAGACGCACAAATGAATCAAAGACGCCAGGCTGCGAGAGCGACGGTGCTTCTCAAGGCCGCCGCTGACAATTTTAGGGGTCAGATTGGCTCCTGGTTGCTGCGATTCCAAACCACTTCTCCTCTGAGGTCAACCAGCATCTCTTAACGTGGCTGTTCAGGGACATCGATGTTCCCGGTGCCTCATTGGTGAGGTGAGCCACGGAGCACACGCTATTACCACGGCCGTTCTGACAGCTCACCAAAGCAAAATAAATCAATAAAAATTCATTCAGCATTGTAGCAAATTTGGATATACGGGCTGTGAGAACAGCAAATTTGAGAACAAAGCTATAACAAGTGCTAAACATGCATCATGTGTGTTTCTGGTGACACACAAATCTGTTACCAGTATTACTACACAAACCTGTCGGTTCAACACAAAGATGAACTGATGATTGTGGACACAAAAGGCATTTTCTTGGAGCGTAACGAGCAATCGGGTGAAATGGAATGACTCTAAAATGGCTGATTTACCCTAAAATAAGTGAATTAAAAAAGTGTACCTTTGACAAATAATCTGATCTGCTATTTTTTGCTATTCTAATACAGTGGTTAGTCTAAAAGACCATTTCTACCTGCTTCTGAGACATTCCAATTAGATTTGGACCTACTGAAAATCTGTGATTAGCAGCAATCACGGTGCTGAATGGACGCAGTCTGGGTCACCTGCAGGTCCAGCAGTGGAGGAACCTTCAGATAAATTGAACAGCACAAATGGCGAAAAAGTCAAAGAGAGCAAACACTGCGTGCAAAACCCCACTCTACAGGCATTTCACTAGCGGGCAGATACACAGAATTCTCACTCTTTTTCATAGATTTCACTGTTAAACCCGGTTTCAAAAGAGAAGTGCCTCTGCAGTGGCAGCATCTCTTTTTCCTCCTACATGCATGGATTTGTCTATAGAAACTGATCCAATTTCATGGGACGAAGTCATTTGGCATCTGGTGGATCTGGCTGGTTTTACACTGGCTTAAAAAAAACCATAAATGTAAACTCAAAGAGCTGCAGGATAAACATGGTCAAATCAAGGAAAAGCTCGTCAACACTAAATCTCTAGCTGAAGTCCTTTCTTTTTATCCTCAGTCATGTTTTTCGTCAGTTTAATTTAGAAACTCCAGCCCAGGAAAAGGTAAATTTACGCCGGCATCTGAAATACCAAAGTGAAACCACACGAGCAGGCACAAATCATCTTTTAAAGACATTCTGAAAAGTAAGCATTCATTAAAATGTATATACATAAAACTATATTAATCCCCTGATTGAAATATCAAAGGTTACAAAATGACTAGAGTGAAGCCAAAATATTTCCAAAATATTGTCCACAGCCAGAAAAATCTGCTCTAAAAAGTGCTAAAACTGAACAAAGGAAAGAATAGCGGTGTTAAAAGCGGCGTCGGGCGTGAAGTGCGATTCATTTAGAGAGCGCTGAAGTTAAGCACAGTTTACTTTTGCACCTCTGAGTCACCGTTCCCCTCCTAACGGTGAGTCCTGACACCGAGCCACGCAGATTAGCCAATTACCGAACAGGAGAAGGCATGCTGCATGACAATTTAGTCATGGGAGCGTGGCTAACATGCACGTGTACAGGTGCGTGTGGAAGTCTTAATTCCTTCCGACAACTACAGTTTTGTTTTTTCCCACCTGCCTATCATTTTCCATGTATGTGCACATTTGCGATAAATGTGTCCACAGAGCTGTTAAAAGACTTAAAAGGTTCACACAAGAAACCCACTCCTCATATTCTTCATGCTTAGCTGCTTATAATACACACACCCTGTGTGTGTGTGTGTGTGCGCGTGTGTGAATATCAAAGTCAACTTTGGATTTGCCCAACTCCGTAGCGAAAGTGTCACTTTGTAACGGATAAAGGCGGGAAAGAGGTGAGAAGAGAGACGGCAACCAGAGCTGCAGAGATTAGAGAGCTGCATGAATGTGCGCACGCGCATGCGCACGCACAGAGCAGGAAAATAAAAACAGGAAAGAAGATGCAAACCGAGAAGGCCTTTGATCAATGCTGCTTTGTGGCAGTGCTTGAATGTGTGTTAAGGGAGGGAACAAGTGCAGGAATTATCAACAATCATAAAAAAAACACTATTCCGTGCGTGCACTTTGCTAAAGTCCCTTGTGTTGCGCAGCATTTCAATAAGCTCCTCATCAGAAACAAGGCTTCAATAAAGAGCTACGCAGCCTGAGGCTTTCTCCCCTTTAATTGCTTCTATTCAAAATCATTTTGCAAAAAAACTCAAAACCTCTTAAATGTCAGCGATTTTCACATCGTAAAGTCATTTGAGGGAAATATAGAAAGTACAAAAGTGACTAAATAAGTAGCTGCTCCCCCTTCTAGAGCCGTACTTATTTATTGGCAGTACTCTAGTAAATCATTAAATGGTTATATATTATAAAACGGGTCATAAACAAGCACTGCTGTATGTTATGAAAATGAATTTTACATTTTACGAGAGCTCAGGACACGTAGTAAAACGTGATGGGCTTGTAAAAAATGCCTAATCAATTTGCAGACTTTGTCCAATTTACAGGTGATTTTAATTGAACACTGAATCAGACTTTAGGGTCAACAGAACGAGTCTTAAGGATCAAACTCGAAGATGCTCTGCAAATGCTGCGCTCCTGATAACGACAGGTATTTAAATGATCAGCAGCCTTCAGTGATGGATAATTGATGGGCAACAATTACAGTTACTACTCCAGGAAAACAGAAGTCTCTGTTAATTAGCGTCTGTTATTAGAAACAAAGAAGAGCAGCTGGTGTAGCTCCGAGTGTAGGTGAGCCTGACAAAGCGATGGAGGCTGCTGGTGGCTGGTGAGGGAGGACGCCAGGACACAGCCAGCTGTCTTAAAACGGAATCCGATATTTCCCTGGATGGTTTGTATCATATGTAAGAAATGACAAAATCATGAAAGGAACCTCTGTGAAAACCTCGGAGATGATGGAGCAGGGCAGCGCTCAGACGTGGCTATCGGTCCGGTTTTTACAGAACTAAATCCAACTGAAAGCGTATCGCTCTATTTTACCGCAAAAAGAAGATCTTTGCTGTTTTAACTACTTGAAAGAGGCCAAGAGAGTCCGAATCAAACAGCGACTAGATTGGAATAACAGGGAAACACAGAGCGGCAGGCCTGCTGATTACTGAGAAAACTACACACCCACTACAAACACACAGGGATATACACAACACACACCTCCAGCTGCGGGGGTTCCATTCTCGTACGCAGAAGCCTAGTTACACACACACTTGCATGGTTTCATATTTTCGGCAGGGAGTCTGCCAGCTCCGGTTGCCCAGCCGCACCGGTGGACATCGGCTCCCATCCAACCCTCATGGGAGCCCAGACGGTCCTGGACGGGCCTCCTAGCGGCTCCTGGCAGCGCGCTGGGACGAACAAGCAAACCTCCTGGCCTCGGCGAACACAGATGAGCTACTCCTGAACAACCTGAGCACCACCAGCGAGGAACGCTCTGGAAAACCGCAAAGCTGCTCCAGAATCTGCCCAAAGGACGAGGACATGAAATGGCTGTGAAATGTATTTCACAACCATTCCTGTTTCCTCACTGGACAGGTTGACGTCTTACAAGTGCGGCTGACTTGGAGTTACACCGGAAGATGATTAAATGCTCCCTTTTTCTTTGAGCAGTGTGTGTGTGTGTGTGTGTGTGTGTGTGTAGCATAATTTAATCCTGTGCAAAATGGAAAGAAACAGAAACACACACACACACACACACACACGCACACACTTTACAGTGGAGCTTTTCAGTTCGGCTTCTGGCTGGAAAAGTGCTTCTGAATGTAGGGAGTCAGAACTATTATGGGCTGTCTAACCAAGCAGAGAACCGAGGTCAGAACCAAACATCAGAGAGAAGTGGGAGTAAATGGGATGAAAACCATGCTACAGAGGGAGAGTGAGCGAGTGAGGAGCCCTTCCGAACAACAAAAGCTAGGATGACACCATGACAGCCTACAGGACACTCAGTGGCAGATGGTGTCGGCGGTGTGTCGCCAAAGCTCCGCCGGTAGACTGCAGTGTTTCAGACTTCTGCCAGTGAACTCCAAACAAACTCGGTTTTGTGTGTTTTTCATTGCCAAAACCGCCGGACTAACAGCTGCAGCCTGACAACCTGTGACGGGGTGGTATCGAGTGCTTCCTCCAGTTAGAGAGGGCCTGAGTGTGTCAGTGGTTTTAAACCAGACAGCCATGAGCATCAAAGACGGTCTTAAGGGGTCAGCCTCATCTGAAGATCACCTTGTTTCCTAAAGCTTTCTTGGGTGGGAAGGCGAAGGCGTCGATCTGGGGAAACTGCGTTCTCAGGTGGTTGTGGAGCTCCCTGAACTCTGTGTACCGCCTGTACACGTTCCACTCGTTGTCCTGGATACGGATATACACCTGAAGACAAAAAAAGGGGGGGAGAAAAATCCTCATCATAATCACTGAATTAACCAGATTTTTACAAACACAAAAGGAATAGAATCAATAATGAAATGAAACACTGAACATTCTCTCTGCTGGGAAATTTTAAATATTAGTCAAAGCCCTCGCAGCCTTTACAATAGCCTCCGCGACATAAATAAATGATGCCACTCTCATCCTTTTAACCGTGCACTTTCAATTATATACTGCAGACAAACAGCCCGTCTATAAGCGCGACTGTGCTGCCACCACTTCCCCGCACCACTCGCAGCTTTATTCACGCGGATGAAAAAAGACGGGAGCGCACAGAGACGGACAGATGAGCTTATTACGTGACAAACAGAAAGAAAGACTGGCTCCAGATTCACAGCTGAAAGAAAGAACACGCTGACAAAAGCGAGAGGCCCGAACGGCTCGATTTCAATTTCAAAATGCCGAAGTGGGGAGGGGAAAAAAGGCTGATTCACACGCATGTAAGTGAGAGTCAAAATGGAGTTCTGGCACAAAAACTGATACAAAGTAAATAAAAAGCAAGAGTGTCAGAACTCTGGGATGTTGGGAGAAGTCCTGTGATGGCCTGTCTGGGTCAGAGACAGCCGTCTTCCTAAACTCTCCCCCAACAAGCCAATTTTCAACCCTAAAATATGGGCCAGATTAGTGATGAACGAGCATTTTCAAACCTCGTCACAGTCAGCGAAATTAGCTTTGTGTTTTGGACCAGAGCTCCATTACCAGCAGAGTGACAGCTGAAGCCTCGTAAATACGGCCGCATCAGCGAGAGATGCCTGGACATTAGTGTTATCAGGTAGAAGAGAAAATGACAACTATTAGTCTGACGAATGGATTAAAAGCAGCTAGAGCGCTTTAAGCAGACGGCAGGAGGTAAGAAGAAACCCCGCCGACGTTATCAGTCCGATGACCACAGAGCAACGTATTCATACACAAATCATACATACTCACTCCTCGAGTATTGACCTAATTAAACACTCTTGAGTGACAGCATCAATACCACTGAAGCTTCTTTCATTAGGAACAAGCCTATGGTGACAGTAAAGCCCTTCACCGAGAAAATAACCATTTAAATAACCTCTCACTGCTGCAGCCTAGGGCATCCGTACCTATAGCTTGTTCCTCTGGACTCATTTGGATTTACTTAAACTGCGGGAGTCACAGAAGGTCAGGAGAAGCTGCTGCTGTTATGCTTTGGGTTACATTTTGACAAGGACTAGTGTTGTACAAATAATGGGTTTAAAAGCACAGATTCAACGGTCTGGGAGTCCTGACTGCGAACCCCGGAAATCTCACATAGTCTCTCAAAATCAAACAGGATGTCGGCGTAAACAAACGTGGCGGGAGACAGCCAAGGAGAAGTGACTGCAATCACTTTCTGGCTGACTCTTTTCAAGAAAGAAGAGCGCCCAGGAGCAATCGAGGTGACGGCGTTTCACAACTGATTCTGTTTACGTAACTCAGAGAACAAAACAGAAGAGTCTGATAAGATCACGCGCACAAACGTCAAAGCAATCAGAATCAAAAGCAGCATAAAGCTAAAGGAAAGCGGCATCGTTGTTGGTTACGCTAATTAATTTAATGTTGTAGGATAAGAGCGATGACAGCTGAGGAGCGAGGCAAGTCCTGAGTTACAGAAGCTCATCTGAAGACCATCCGCACAGACAGAAAGACCCGGATCCAGAAAATGTCAACATGACAAGATGGAAGTGGACAGGCTCGCTAATGGAGGGAGGACTTGTCACATCAGCACATTATGCCAGACCCACAGAAGCACTTGTGTTTCTGCAGGAGGAGGAGTGGAATGCTTTGCATCTTCCCGCATTTTATATTATTCTAGTAAAACAGACTAGACTGAGCTGAGTCGTAGTTCAGCTCAAGTAAATCCCGTGACTGATAACCCTGAGGTGCTAAATGGGATTTTAATTACATCCCACCACTCACGGCAATTCGTTGTCTTGTGAAACTAACTATAAGTGCTGCAGTTTATGGCGTATCCTCACACTCCACCGAGAAAAGTCGACGTTTTAAATATTTAACAACGCGTACTGAACAAATCTGCTGAGTGCTTGTTGCCTTTATGAGTGTGACAGAGATGTAGCATCTAGCCAGAGAAACTACTACCCTGGAATATAAGACTGTCACTGCCCGGCTCCACTGAGCTTGAAGGAACACGCGTTCATTTCTGTGGCATGTACAAAATCTACATAACCTGTTCCTACAACCTGTTTTGGGGACCAAACCCCAGTGGGCTTGTGTGGAAACGGCCCCAGTTGGCAGGAGGCTCTGAATCCATATGTGAGGTCGTTTTTGAACCCTAAACACAAACTGGTGCTTCACACATGGCAGCATTAGCGCAGCAAGCTTATTCCACTAGACAATGTCTCACCGGCATGCGTATTTATAGCCTCACTCACACTGCACACACATACACTCACTAATTTCAAAAAGACTATTATTATCTTTTGCAAAAAATCTTGGCAACATCTAAACTGCAACATCCTTGAATATGTGAGCGCGGCTGCTTTGGTTTCTGCAATAGAAGCCTCTGACGGAGTGAGGCAGGACCCTAACCGTGATTTCAACGGTGGATCAGGGTCCAGGTGCTCTGCTGTTGTTGAAAGCAGAACTTTGATGGACACAAGTCCTATTGTCAGTTTTTGAATAGCTTTTGAAAACATCTGTAAAGGCGTCACAATGACTGCGATAAACAGGTGACCCCACTCCGCCAATGTTAAACGCCACTGCTACCTTTATTCTCTCTCCGGTCCCTCCAGTTTGCCAGCGTCAGATGACTGAGAAAAGAGATCACTCCTACATTTGGAGTTGAGATTTAATATGATGATCTTGTTCTGCTCATCTGAAAGGGGCCCATCAGCGTTGCTGTAAATGAGTGTGGTACTTTAATGGAAGCCGGCCTGGGTCGGTCAGGGATGGAGATGCAGTTGGTGATGTAGACGTGCAGCTCCGCATCAATGTTAGCGCAGCTGCATCAACATAGGACTGAAACGTGTTCATATCTACAGCACTGCAATGGCATTACAATCACAAACACATGAGAAGAAGGTCAGAGTTCTTTAAAAAAGGCAAATAATAGATAAAAATGAGGTAAACAGAGGAAAATAGAAACAGGCGACACAAAAAAAACCCCAGGCATAGAGACACAATGAAGGGGCGATTACTGCCTTCACCGCAGTCAGGTTGTTTATTTTAGAGCTCTGCTGTTCCCGATGCTCGACAGAATTAGACACCGTCTGCAGGAAAGCCAGCGGATGAAGATGGCTGTTGAGACAAGATGGGGGAGGAACGGTGGGAAGGATGCTGTTGGGAATGTGGAGAGATGAGCAAACAGCTGAGAATAAATGTGTGAAGACAGTGTTTTTCCATCAAAATTCAATGAGTGGAAAGGTAAAATGACCACATAACGAAATGGTTGATTGCAAAAAAGAAACCAATTATAGCAGCAGGGGCAACAGATAGATGAGGGGAGGGTGGCACCTGAAGCTAAATGAGCACTTGCTGCATGGAGGCAGACAAAAGGAGTTCCCCCACACCTAAATAGACACATTCTCTCCCCACGTGCTTGTTAACAAAGGAGCAACACGTTGTGGGTTTCAATCTATCCTCCACCACACTCTTTTAAATAAGTGTCTTATATAAACCTTTCACTGAATAATTGCCAGTCAATCAAGCTCCTGAACAGCTACACAGGACAAATTAACACTGTTTGATTGGTTTTCAAAGACTGAGCAGAACTAAAGAGAAGGTAAAACATACTAAAGCCTTAGCGCCAAGCCTCCAGCCGCCACAGCAACCACCACAGGCAGCAGCCAGTCCCTGTTAGCCAATAAAACCTGGTGCCTTTTTGGCACTTAATATAAAAGACATTCCCCTTTCCAGCGCCGTCCACATGCTGTTGACGCTCCAGAGGGTCTTCTGGGGTTTAATGACACCAGTGAGTTTTTAAAAGAAAAACAGAAATCTTTTCCAAAATGTAGAGTGAATCTTTGAATTATTAAAGGGTTTTTTTTTTTTTAATATTATTTATTGACCATAATAAAAGTACTCATTTTTCTTTTTGCGGCCTAGGTTTGTGTTGTCCTTCTATTGGTAAGTCTCTAGAGTTATTCTTTTCCTTTTTAATTAGTTTTTGTTTGTTTTTTTGACCTGAGAGACTCTGATGCCCTTTTCTCTTCCTTCCAGTCTCATGTTAGTATTTGTCTAATAATCAAGCAAACTGACACAGGGGTCCCGGCGATCCCTTCACAAAGATCTGAGACCACAATGGTGAAAAATAAATTACTTTAAGGATTCTTTTCACTTTTTTTCCCCATTCTTTGTTACATCTGCCTCAACACATGCATATTTTGGTCATTGGTACTTTAAAGGTAAAGTCGTCCATCAATACTATGGAGCTGGTTGCAAATAGTTGTATATTACAGTAGTTAGTGTTAGCAGGATAACAGTGGATGTTTAGCATCTCATGCAAAAGACAGCGATTTTATATAAAATGTGCTGTACCCATACACACATACTGTATGTCCCGACATGACAGTTGTCAGCTCTTATCTCTGTATAATCACAATTACTCCCCTTTTTTGTGAGCTCTTCATCTCCCACTCTTTTCTTCTGTCAACTCTCTCCCACTCCTCCTCCTCCACCTCCACCTTCTCCTCCTCCTCTTTCTCGCGAGCCCTTCCTTAAACTCTTGAAGAAAGACTCAGTCACGATGGGAGACATGTTCTGTCTCCCAGACTTTCCTGCGAATGAGTCATGGGAGCTCAGAAAATCTGGCTCTGAGTGCAGAAAATAAGCGGCGAGGGGTGAGCACAAACAGCGGTGAATGTCGAACAAAGTAGACCTGAGAGAGCGGGAGGGGAGAGGAAAGCAGACGGATGGAGCCTGAGAGTGAATTATAATTAGAGACAGGAGCGAAATGGGTAAATATAAGCTGAGATTACCAATGGAGAGTGAGAAATGAGAACAGAGGAGGGGAGGGGAGGCAGACTGACAAATTAGATTCCAACCCATGATCTAATCAGATTCCTTGAGGGTGAAGCAGGAATCATCATACTCCACACAGAGTGGCTCCAAGGGAGCAACACCAGCGATTCTTCCATCCTACACTGGTGGACAGAGGTCCACACCACAACTCTCACATTCCGTTTCCACCCACACACATTTACAGCTATTATTTCCTTGACTGTTTGAGAGCTCTAAGGTCCAAATGATGGTCAGTGAGGGAATAAATATTAATAAGGTTCAATATTATCAAGATTTCAGCTCTAATATTCATCATCAATATTATCTGCAATAATCCAACGTATGAGAGCCTCACGTCACTATCGGGTGCACTGCAAGAGCATCGACTCCTCTTTTTTAAGGAAGACTTTGTTCAAAAGGACTGAGCCTAATGATACATGAAAATACAGCACGAATAGCACGTTTTGGTGAGAGCAAATAAGAATACTGCGTTTTTTGCGCCTCTTCTGCTGTATGCAGTCAGCTGCCAGTCTGCTGCTCCTTCAAAACACACCGTCAAATAAAAATGGTCACCGGTACGGCCAACAAGATGGTGGTGAAGGACCTCCTGAAGTCAAGCCTCCAAGAGGAGGAAAGTGTGTCACTACACAGATAGTAACAGAGCAGGCAAGCTACAGCTGTGGGCGAGGGGCAGAGAGAGGAGTGTGCGTGACATTTGTGGGAAGCGGGGCTGTCACGATTAGGAATTTCTGGAGATGATTCATTGTCGGAAAAATGATTTAATGAATAAATACGCTTATATTTTTGCAATGGAGAAAATGCAGTGTCCCAGAAGCAGCATACAGAAAAGAAGGAAGGATTTAAAAATATAGACTTTTATATATATATATATATATAAGACTTTTAAAATATAATGGGAGGGGAATTTTTTTTTTTTCTATTCTATTCTATATATATATATATATAGAAAAAAAATATATATACACACACACACACACACACACACACACACACATATATACCGGTACATATGCAATGCGCGATCAGCACAGCGCAGCAGTAAAAACAGCTTCCTGAGGGTGATCGTCTATGACTGATAGATGGAAGACTAAGACAACCATTGTAATTATCATCACCATCAATGTAAAACATTCATCATTACCATCATCAACATAATCTCCCTTTGTCACAAACCGACCATTATTACAATCATAATCACTCTCGTGCACGCTCACGTTCCTGCATGAGCACTTCAGCACACACATTAGGAAAGCTCGCGTAGGGGATCATCACCATTTAAACCAGAGAATCTTCATTCCAGTGCATCACTCACACGGTTCACACCAATACACAGGAAGGCATTAGCTCATAACCTTATACGGGTGTAGCTGCCGGCTAATGAGGCCCATTCACACCCATGCTCGTCCAGATGTGAAGAGCCCACAGCCCTCCCAGGATAGCGCGGCAATAGTTAATGGCTGACATAGGTGTTAACACGTTTGTCTCTGGGGAGGGAGCGGGGTCCATTGAAAGCCCAGTTGCACACGTCTAAAAGAGAGTCAGGGGGAACGTCTCAATTATTCATTGAGTAGCTGATTTATGTGGTTTCGTACAGGGCATATAAAAGGGCTGCAGGAGTTGCATGGAAGAGGAAGAGTTTACGTAACAGCAATTAATTGGGGACCTCTGTCAGTCTCACGCTGGCAGAGCACACAAACATGCCCAGATAAAGGTAATGTATGCATGATGAGAGGCAGAATAAATCTAAAAAGTAGCTTTTAAAAATGCGCAGGCCACGCGTTTGGACCAAGCAACCCTCTTCAGCCTGTACTTCAGATAAACGGTGTGTGCGAAGGGCCAGAGCAGGTGAGAAAATAAAAGTTACCGTGCACCCCGTGCCGCCTCATCAGCATAGCGATGGTGAGTGAGTGAGATGGTGAAAAGTTGGCAGAAAAAAGGTAGAACACCTTTCTGATTCTCTCCAGTCTGGATTAAAAAAATCAACTCTAATGTTGCTACTCCAGAATACCAGACTTTACATTATAAAGTAGTTTCTCGGTGTTCTTGATGAAGTTATGTCCCAGTTAATAAAGATAGCAAAATGAATCAGGCATTCATTGAAACTTCTGAATATATTCAGCGGCGCAATCAGAGTGTGCAACTTCAAATGAGTCAACAAGCAATCACAATTATAGCTGTCTCTTCTCTGTTCGCAAACAAAACTTCCAGACTTTGCAGTGTTGGCTGTTGTGTAGACAACAAAGCACTACTACTTCGGTGTGACACCTCGCAATCGGCAACCTAGAAGCGCCCTGAAGATAACGGCGCAAAAGCTTATGGACAAAGACGTGATGAAATAAAAGAAAACTCATCACCAATATGGAGTTTCAGAGCAATCCATCCAGCTCTGGGATATTCCAGTCTGGGTTCTGGAGCAGGTTTGACATGTGCGGACATCCATCTCTGCTCATCTCTAATTTCGAATGCATATTTTCCATTAGACGAGCTTGAGCCCGCTGCCTTATTTCATATTTTCACAGATCCTGATAACACAAAACTAGCTAGCATCCCATTTATTTCTGAAATGAAAGGACTTTCCTCATCAGCTTCTGACTGATGGTCTTTGCAGCACAATGTGGTCGGAAATACACAGGTGATGGAAACCCAGACGCCCACAGCAAATGGCTGCTTGTGTTCATTAACGCCGCGCAAAAGATTCTCCCCTCCATCCTCTCATGATAGCCTCTATTGTTGGTATTGTGTGGGAGGGAGACAGTGATTTGCCGCGACCGGTATAATTCTTTCATTATGGGTTCCGAGGGGGGAAAAGAGGCACAGCGAGGGATGGAGTGATAGAGGGATGTAGGCCCAGAGGCGCAGCGTGCCACAAAGAGGCAAACCCAGCTGATAATGGAGCAAATCCATCAGTCTCTCGCTCTCTCTGTCTCCCTCTTGTCATCAATCAACGGGCGTTACCGAGCATTAGATGGGACGTCGTTTCAGAAAAAAGTGGCTGAGGGTGAATGCAAATAGAGGAACTGGGGAACGAGCCGTTTTCTGTGTCGCCGCTCTGCCGCGCGATCAGTCTGCGAAAGAAGGGAGGAGAGAATGGCCAGATGACACGGGAGGGAAAGAGAAGACTGAAGCAGAAAGAAGGGACCACAGTGTGTGAGGGGGAGCTGTTACATTTGCCTATAAGTTCCGCTCTGAGCGGCAGCGTAGAGCCCAGCCTGTTGATCTTTACCCACGAGATTCGTCCGACCTAACTTCTGTCTGCCTTCCAAAGTCCCGTTTGTTGTCCTCGAGCTCCTCGAGTGCTTTGGCTCGCTGCTCTCCTCAGTCGCACACGTTTGGTCGAGTGTGAGACTGGGAGAAAGGGAGTGGGGATAAACTAAATTGTGCACCCACTTGAGGGCATGTGAAAGAGGATGCTGGCATCTCCCTCGTGACAGTCCCAGGTCTATAAGACCCCTGACTTGGTGTTCAATCACCACAAAATCCTCACCTTAGCAACAACGACTCCAGTAACCTTGGCCATCCATTATCCTGTCTAAGAACAAAAGCGGCTTCCATCGGGAGCCATTAAAGGGATATAGCTTTGGGAGGGGAAGTTTCCAATACGCCAGATGGGCTGTGCTTTATACGAGCTCCAGGGCTGGACAGCAGTCTCAGAGACGCCGTTTCTGAGACTGAGAAATTGGCCTAAATCAGTGCAACACAAGGAAGTGTCCAGTTTTCATGCTTTACTCACTTCATAATTATAGAATTACAGGTGGACTTTCATTATTTCCCGTGAACTTGGTGTGCAGCCAGTTTTGCCCTGTGTCTTTCTGTCTTTTGAGGTTCCTCCTGACTAACTTTACAGCTGTCGCTGCTGGCTGTGGAGCAGATAACAGAGTTGCAGGAGTCCCGTGGGGGGAGGAACCAGTGGGAAGCGGCAGCGAGCGAGCGAGCTGAGGTGTAAAACCTTGGTAATGTGACAGATATCGGGAAGCCGTCGCGGGCAAACGAGCCAAAGTCATCGACTCGGCTCCATAACCTGGCAGATACAACCAGAAGCAAGACAGTTGCTAAAGTTTAGTTCTAAATCAACCAGGAGATAGGTGCATGTTTAAAAAACCCATAACAATAACAGTAAATTAGAAGGAAAATACAGACTGATGTAAAACTGATGTAAAGTCTAGTGACAAAGAGGATCAGAGGAGATTAAATTATTAAAATTATTTAAAAAAAGGGTGGAAATTGTCTCTAAAGTTTGTGCAACAACATAAAAAAGACACAACATGATTTTTCCCGTTTAAATGGTGACATTGTACGTTTGCCACAGAAGCTTCATGTCACGGTGCACTACCACCTGCTGGTAACACAAAAGTGCCTTTTAGACAGGCAGCTTGTAAAGGAGCTGCTTGTACCTGATAGACATGGTAGGCGTTGGCAGCTCTGCCCTGCAGGAACACAGAAGGGATCCACACGTTGATGAGAGCGCGATGAGCTCTGGGTGAGACAAACAACAAATCGCCCTCAGTATCATTGCTATTAGCGCCATCACAAGCAGGAACGACAGCAACATCAAACGTGAGTCAGAACTACAGACAATCAAGGAGGGCTTCAGAGCACAAATCAGCTGGCTCTAAAACAAAACCTGACATAATTGTGATCTGAGGAGCAGAACTCAGCTGTGAATCAGACTGTGTTGAAGCTTTAGTTCACAAATTATGCAATTATGCAGGAAAAACAAACAAAACCCAAACTAATTTGCAGCCCTTGCAGAATATTACAAGGGAAGCAGCAGTTGAAGTAAAGGAAAAGCAAAATAAGGGGAAGAAGAAAAGGGCAATATCCTTACGTCTCAAAGTCGGACAGACTGGGGTCATCTGATGTCTGGCTCAAATCGCCCGGAACCTGAAGCAGCAAAGACAGACGTTACCGAGAGAACGACAGCACTTCAGGAGCTGGTAGGCAGCATTTTTTTATTAGCCATAACTACGGGCATCATACTTGATATGACTTATGATAACATGAAGATTTTAGATTAAAATTAAAAAAAAAACTCATCAAGTTATATTATCATCACTGGCGGTCCTCACAATGATAGAAAAACAAACACGGCAAAAGAACAGGCATGTATGTCCCCTTCAGCCCTGCAGGCTTTGATCAAACCTTCTAAGAGTATCACAAGGACACAAACAACACACCATGAAAAAAACAAAGGGAGAGAGGAAAGCCTCTGAGTCTTCACACACTCACACACACACACACACACACACACACACACACACACACACACAGTTTGTGGTCCAGCAGGGGAGGTCTGAAGCTGGAGGATAAGAGGTCGCATCTTCAGCCTGAGGCTTGCACCGCTATCAAATGACTGGAGACCAAGTGTGTGTCTAGTTGTTTGTGTGTGCATGCGTGTGAGTGTGTGTATCTGAAGTGTTTGGAGCTCTCCTGAGCACGGCCAGATGTTGGCATTATAGGGGTTGTTCTCTGGAGAACAGCTTTGAAAGTGTTGCTGGGGAAAAGTCCTGTTAGTGACAGGCGACGCGCTGGAGCTGCCATGTTTGAACAGACCCCAAACACAAAGAAAAGAGGTAGAAAAAAACAGCAGCAAAGAAAAACAGAAAGGATACAGGGTGGTGCAGGACATTTCTGAGTCAACTATGAAGCGTCTGATCACTCACGGGTCCTCTCAGGTCAATGAGTTCCTGCCTCATCTGGACGATCAGGTGGTCCTTAGCCATGAGGGAACGGTACAGGCGTTCGTTAAACTCGATCAGCTCACCGTGCATCTCGGCTACCTGCGGCGCACAGTGACAAAAACAGACAAATTCAGTCGTTATATCATACGCAGCAAACACCCGTCGCTGGGATGAAAGTAGCAGCGATCTAGGGGTGAAACCGGTTCATGTCCTAAACAGGTTCAGACTCCCACCGGCAGGATAATCACGTTCATCCCCTCTAACCAACCTTGACTTGGCACAGTCCACATCTGTGTGTGTGTGTGTGTGCGTGTGTGTGTTCTCCTTACTCTGTCTCTGCCTAACCTGGCTGAACAGTGTGGACAGAGCTCTGTCAGAAGACTGACAGCTGTGACACACACTGTGCTGGACGGAGGACACCTGCTGTCACAAACGCTTCGGGGGACCACCGTCGCCAGTTGACAGGTGAGCCGGGCCAGCTGCGTCATTGTTCCCCCGACGTCAGCTTTCATACATTCACTTATTCACATGTCATTACGGCGACCAAGCACCGATGGAGATGAAAAGGGCAATGCTAATTCATTTTAGCATTGATGCTAACTTTGTTACTTTAAAGCAATAAATTAGGACATTCGTTAAAGTTTATTTTCCAAAGATCACTCATACACCTACTATCTGACAATGGCAACCACAAAGAGACTTGATATTTCAGCGAAAATAATTTGTGATTGCTCCTGCAGAGCATCTCTCCCCGTCTCTCTGCTGCACCAGACAAACACGGACACCCTGCAGCGTCGGTGCATGAAGGTTTCAAATACTTGACATTGGTGTTGCAGCAGCCCCGAACCCAAAAAAAAAAGCCCAAAATACAAAAATACAAGGCTGCAACTCAGCCTTGAGATCTCAAAACTATACCCCACTGATTAAATACCTAAATGATGAATTAAAGAGGAACTGTTTTACAAATGAAATGGTTAAATCAAAAGTTGCTCCCCTAATAAACAGAATAATGATGACGGGAAAGTCAGCCATTGTAAATAATAAAGCCGTGTCCTTTCGCTATGCTATTGTTTCAAAATAACAAACAATTCCAGTACATTTCCAAAGTAAAAGAATAAGCCAAGCTGATCTGATGAACACCACAGGATCATGGCTCTCGGAGATGTTCACATGGAACACAGGTCTAAAACACGAGCAGCATAATAGCATCACTGCACAGCCGCTTTGAGGAGCCAGGCTAACATCTGAATAGGTGTTTATGAAGTCAGGCTCACTCAGACGCACCAGCCATTCATCACCTCAATTTATTAAACCGCCACAACTCTTAAGGCGACATAATAAAAGAGCAAATTAATTTGAAGCATGAAGAAACCCAATTAATTCTCAGCAAGAAGCAACTAATCAGGTTTGTCAGTCTGTGTGTGCCTGCATGTACAGCGCTAGATGTGCATGTGGAGGCCGTGCACACTGCCTTTCCAACACGCTGTAGCCTGTTTTTAGCAGCGGCAGATGTCCAGATGTCCCAGAAGCCAGGAGTTCACACGCAGCCGTCATGACTTAGCTGTAGACCCGTGAACTCTGGCTGGCTTTTTCTCTGGCCTCAAGTCGGCATCAGCCGGTAAGCACGGATGAAACCGGACCAATCAAGTCCCGCTCACATGCCTCAATAAATAAGACGGAAAAAGATCAGAGATTGCAAAGATGTGGGCTAAAGGGAACCGTCAGAAAGACTCAGCACTTTGAACGTGTTAAGAGTCTCCAAAGAGCCTCGTGGTGATGAGGAGCTGATGGCTGGTCTTCGTCCGGAGCTCTGACTGTGGATGGTGGTGAATGTGTCTGAGGTAAGGCTGCAGCCCCCTGATGAAACCCAAACTCCATTAAAAGCCGCCCGAAAGACGTTTTCCCTCGGTTGCCTCCTCCCCTCCGGCGGGTTCCCATCACTTCTGCAAGTCTGCAACGACTGTTTTTACTTTTGCTGCAACAACGCACGCAAACGTCTTCAGCAAATATAGGAAAACAGTCTGTAATCAGGAGAGCTCCTATTTACAGGAGCCACTCATCGATACAGTGTGGTAATAGATTATCAGCGCACTTCTGTCGATTAATGATGAAAGTCAGTTTCAACGATTTAAACCGGCTGAACTCTGAAGAAAGTAACAGCCAAGACTGGTACTTTGCACAGCTGAACACAGCTTGCGTCTATACCAGTTCTTCCCTCACTTCAGCACTGAGCACGGACACCACTGAGAGAGAGAGAAGAAGAAGAGGAAAAAAAGAGGGCGAGAAAAGACCGATATAGACATCGCAAGCTGCGAGGTCCACTCTAAACCGAGCTGGAAACAAGATATGGACGGGGAGTGCGAGAGAGATGAATTAAAAGGCGACAGCGCATAAGAGCGGCAGATGGACCAATGAAAAGACAGCGATGGGAGTTTATAGAGGAGGCTAAATGTGGCCCGCGGTGCAGACGGGGCTCTTTGTCACCGCCGCGTCACACACGGCGCTCCACGGGCACTCGCGTCGCTTTGAAATGGCAACGTTCAACTGCAGCGTGCCAGCCTTAATTGTGGGTTTTTCATCTCTGCTGGATGAAGGAAAAGTCGCTCTGGCGGCACGTTCTCCCCGTACACACACCCAAAACATTTGGACAGACTGAGATTATACTGCGGAAAGCTCCTTTCATTTAGCCCACACTAATATATGCCAAAATAAGCCAGAAGCGGAGAATCTGGTTGTAAATCATCAATAATTAGTCAACTTGATTCTGGGAACACACTCGATTGTCGGTTCATCGAACAATCTGCCTTTAAAACATCTTTGGAACAAACACTTTCCCTTACTTGGCGATGGACGCCCTCATGTGGTCCTGCCCCCTCAGAGTTTACCGACACACCCACGTAAAGCAGGTACACACACACCACCATCAAAGAGGCCCTTTATCTGGCAGACGTGCTGAAACATGCAGACTCACTTCTTCTTTAAGGTCAATTATTCCATCTAAAGTGTCGGGGTTGGTTCCATGTCCGGACCCCAACTCTGCTGCCTGCTTTACTATCTTTCGGAGACAAAAGCCCTTGGGGAATATCTGTATATATTAGTCTAACCATCAAGGTCAAAAACGGGGTTTTTTCCTGGGGGAGGACTTTAGAATGAATGATTCACCTGAAAATGAAAAATTACTCATACCCCACTCAGCACTATGTCTGTGGGGACTGAAGACAAAATTGATGTGCAGACGGGCAAAGGTCTTGTCCTTCATTCATAAACATGAATGCACACAAGAACTGGGAGGCAGCAGGACGACAGCAGATTCAAATAAATACAAAAAAAGTACTTTAAACAGGGATTATTTAATAAGCTTCAGGTTCCGGAGTTCTAAGCCGTGTGCTTTGATTTCTGCAGCGGCATCTGTCGTTACAGCCTCTCGCCGATCATCATTTGGTACAAACACACACTCCACTAGCCCGTCAGCACCTTACACAAGACACGGGTCAGCGAGGAGCCATCTAGGCAGACAGGAAACGACCAGAGTGCAACTTAAAGACAGACCTTTTTATAAATTCCCACAATACAAAACAAAATTCAATCAGAAATAATCTTTTAAGAGTTTGAAAGCTTTTTTACTGCATGTCTGTGCACTTCAAAGCAGCGTCACCTGCATTATTATTAGCGTTAGCATGCATTATGCAGTATTTTGTGTTTTCAAGAGTCACATTTCCCTCGCATTAAAACAGCAAACGGCAGGCATTATGCACACAACGGTTAGCTTTCTGCATTCCGAACGGGGGGGAATTCTGAGCCGGTCGCATGTAATTGTTGTTCTTGTTCTTGATGTTGTTTATGGTTGATTAATGAGCTTGTGGATCAAAGGGAGGATCTCCGATCCCACTGGAAGTTTTGACCCATATCTTATCTCTATCCTCTGAAAGAACACAACAGTGATAAAAATACACCAGGGGAAAACAAAAACAACAACAAAAAAAGTTGCTGTTGCAACTGTCACTGTGTACAGTGGCAAGACTCCGAAAGTGATTAGAGAGTGCCGAAAACTTGAAAACATGCCATAAAAATAGGCTTCGGTTTGCGGCAGGACGGCCCTTCTATAGTAAACCCAAATTACGCTATTTTAGTTGAACTAAATCTTTGAATGGAAACGTTGTTTGTTTAATGGCCGCCCACAGAGACTCATAACCCAGCCACAGAAAACCATTTTGCACGACCGCGTGAACTAAAGCCCACGGAAGAAGAGCTGCAGCATCTGTAGCAACTTTACCACAGCGGTGTTAGAAAGTTCCGGGCTGTTTCGGACCTTCAGGCCTGTTACGTCTCTCCTCGCCCACGTCTTCCTCATCACCCCATTCAGCCATTCAGGCTGGACGAAGCGATGGGCTGCTGGGATGTATGCCTGTGCACGGAAGAAGAGATGCTACCGGAGACGTGAGAGCTTAAAAATGCTCGCTGCTCACTGAACACATCAGCCTGTGTTTGGAGTTTCCTGCTAGCAGGTGTCTCATCTAGGATGCGCAGACTGAAGCGACACCGTTCCGACCTGACAAATGAACTTGACGCGCATCTGAAGAGGCAGTTGAGAAAGTGTTAGCCCTCCTCACAGGCAGAGACGTAGACATTTACCTCCTCATCTTGGAAATTTCACTTCGCACTGCACTAGTAGCTGCACTGAGGCTCCTCCCGCCTCATCCCATTTAAAAAGTACTCCTGGTCCTGTTTAAAGTCGACACTTTGCCTTTAAACTACTTTTATTTAGCCTCATTGTCCTTTGCTTCCCTGTGCAGATGGACGAAACAGAAAAGAGCAGCATGTGTCCTGAGATCTGGTTCAAATATGAACACAAGCAAAGTCAACACAGCACATTAGCATTAGCATTTCTATCAGAGCTGGGTCACAGAGGCAGGCGTGTTTCCCAGGTTAATGAGGGCTGAGGCCGCGCTAATATTTAATTGTGTCTGACAGGACAACGAGGCTCTGGGTGTGACATTTTCAAAAATCAATAGACCCGGGAGGGTCAGCCTGGGTCCCAGCTGCTGCAGCCGAATGACGAGCGATGACGCCGGCTTATGCAAACTGCGCCGTTTGTGAAGCCATGCTGCTGACCTTTATTGACCCTCAACCTGCATTTACACAAATATTTGCAATTTTCAGTATGTGGGAAACAACACACTTTCAGCCGAAAGAAAAATGCATTTCCCTGTTTGCTTCTTTAATGAAATCCATCAAAGCCCACCGGACCGCTGGCCTGTGGACGGTCTGCAGTGAGACGTGTTTGCGCCGGACCCCCACACACCTTCTGAGAACCTAAACGAGCCTGAAGCCCAGGCAAATGCACAATAAATAACTAAACAGCTTTTCAAATGTGGCACATATGCACATGCATAAATAGTTAAACCTAGATCAGCCAAGCGGAGAATAGTTTATTTAATATTACACAAAGACAACAGTGGATCAACTAATCACAAGGAACTTTCCTGTAAACCTTGACACATTTTTTTTTTTTTCCCTCACTGATGATGCAAAGTTTATTCGTTCATTCATTAATGTAAATAATAAGAATGCTAAAGCTCCTAATAATAAATGTCTTCCATTCATCTTTAGCTACATCTCGACAGCTCTTTGAGGTTCTGGGACGAGCAGAAGGCCTTACAGCGCGAACCTGAGGTGACAAACTCCCTTCTTCTGCCGTGAAACCTGTTCACTCATCATTATAAGGAAAGACGCAGAAACAGGATCACAACCCCACCGCGCTCATTATTTTCCTCTAGTCTCTTTTTTTTTTGGCTCAGTGTTTACTCTTTTCTCTTTAGCCTTCAGTTATTACAGTGTGAAAAAAACAATCATCAATCTTCAATAAATCTGCTTTTAAGACTTTAAAAGACATTACCCAGGTTAATGAGATCCCCTAATATCTGAAAGTTGATTATATTTCCCGTTTTCTCGTGTTTGTTTGTTGGACTCTGCAGACTGCTGGGTGGAGCTCTTTATGAGGATGTGTCTGTTTACTTTAATGAGGGTTCACCTAACTGCAGACGCAGGGATTCGCAGTGAGCCCCAGTGGAGCCATGCGCTGCTGCTTTCTTGCCCAAGAATAAAACTTTAATTCAATTATGTCTCCTTTTTGGTGTGATTTAGATTGCAACCAAATACAAAGAACTCCCACACCAGTAAATGTAAAAATAAATAAATAAAAACAGCACTCACCTCTATGAGCTTGCGTTCGTAGCTGGCAGCCAGCTCCTCAATGTCACCCATGGACTTATTTGGCGGAACCAGCGCCTGTTCTTCACCAGACCGCAACAGTGACAGGTCTGCAAGACAAACGAGGGAGTCGGTGGTGCTCTGCTTACCCAAAACAGAAAAACAGCTTTTAAAATCATTTACCGCGAAGCGTGTCTCCCAATTATGAATGTGGCTTCGACCTCAGTAACACCGACAGTTTGATGTTTTGTTGTACCAAAAAAGAGGAAAAAATGAACAGGGAGAGGGAAAACCTACAACTACAAACACTATCAGCTTGGCGGGGGCTTTGGATTTTAGTAGTCGTTAAATACAGAGAGGTAGATGTCATTCCTGCACCTTACATAAAAGACACTCGGTGATTATGCAAGCAGGGCTAAAGGTACACGGCTACAGAAAGATGCTAATTCACATACATGCGTGCACACTTCCTGCCATGGACTTGCTTTAACGAGCACACATTTTAGTTTTTCTTTCTGAGAAACTGTCGCCTATCCCTGTCAGCTTGATAAACATCTGTGTTTGAAGCACCAGACTGAGTTTACTGTTTCTTGGCACCACTGAACCACGTTAACCGGCTAAAGGAGCGAGCGGCGAGGGGACGGAGCACCGAGCACCGCTTCCGAGTCCGGAACCATCAACTAATCAGGGTCGACTTGGAAGACTTTTCTTAGAGGTGCCTGGAAGAAGGATTTTCACTTTGGCAAAAACAAATTAATGCCATTACGTGACCGCGAGTGCGCACGGCTACAAGGACAAAGAGGACACGGGGTAAATAAATGGCAGATGTAAGTTAAAAACTCGGTGTGTCGAAAGGAGAAATAAAAGCAGCAAAGACTCTTCAGGGGGGATTTTCAGAAACTAGACTGTGGTCGGTGATTACGAAGAGGCTGAACCTGCAGCATGCAAACGTGCTGCCCCGACAGAGCAAAGCGAGTACTGATGGAGGCCAGCTCATGGACGGGTGGAGCCCTGGGAGGAGAACCACCAGCAGAGAGTAAATAGGAGCGCTCACGGCCAAAGTAGCCCACTGGAGACGGTTGCACATCTTTAGGAGCGTTCGCCCATCTTCGGTTGTGCTGAGCCGATTCTGCATTCCCTCGCAGCCGCTCCTGGCAGTGCAAATGTTGCTCCTCACACCTAAATCCTTTGATTGATTTGCAGCTTCTTTTGGTATTTATAACCCTCTAGGAAGAACCTCTCAGGCGATCAAGGAACCTCACCGCGTCAGTAATTACCCAAATTACATGCTAATTTTCAATTTAGCCATTTCAAAACGATTACACTTTCTCCTCAACTAATTGCATATATAAAAAAAAAAAAATTCCAGCTGACTACAGTAATGTCTTAACATGGGATGATTCATGTTTTTGAAATTCATTTTTAAAACTTAATTAACTTATAAGCAGCTGATGTGCAGCCGGGAGGGAAGCAAAGCTGAGCAACGTGATATACAACAAGAACACTGCAGGAAGATGTCTCCTCTCCAGTACCGACTCAGTCTTTATCACGCGCTCAGCCAAGCTTCAGGTTCTGGTGGAACACCTGGTCAAAGCCTGTAGACATGTAAGCTCACAGGTTCATCGTCCTGCAATCGGAATTTATCAGTCACAGTACTGAGTTAATCCCACCCTGCAGTTAATCTGATCACACATTTTAATCAGTTGGCCAGCCCTGATTAAAACACAAAATGTTCTCAGTGGGTATGGAAGAAGATAATTGTATGATTTTAAACAGATGGTAGGCCAAAAAGATTAGTGGCTAAAGAATGTGTTCATGGTGGAGAACACAGGCTTATGGGGACATTTAGCCCGGTTGTCCATCAGAAGACAGCGCAAACAGGTAATTACTGAAGGCTACACTCTGACACACTGGAACAGAGGGCGTGGCTAAGTATGTGTGCACGTGTGTGTTTAGATATATGTACTTATGATACACACACACACACACACACACCCACACACACAGAGAAAAACATAGAACTCATATATGACAAAACATGCAAACACAGACATGAAAACCTATCATCTAGGCTCTGTAATTACTGATACGGAGGAAAAAATGTAAACACAAGCCCACACACACACACACACACACTATACGGAGGACGGAAACACCTCATCATAGTTGGTTCAAAGAGCTGAGCAGCACCTCCGCTTATCTGCAGCCCAGCAATACCGCTGAGCTCTAATGTACACCTCGGTCAGCAAGCTAATAGTCTGCAAAGTGATAGTACACAAACACACAAACACCCATGGGCACACACACAAAGAAAGAACCGGGGGTGCTGGATTGTGAATGACGTAAACCAGCAGAGGACAATCCACAACCCGAACCCGGGGAGACAAACAAACCCTTCAACAAATAATATAGCACACAATCTCAAGCTCTTCCTCACACACACACACAAATATACCTTTCCTCCTCTGTGCTCATATAATGAGGGTGTTATTAAAAGCCCATGAGTGTGACAGGGTGACAGGTAAAAGAAATGAACCTTAAGGGGACATTTCGGAAGCAATTTGGTGGCTGGAGAAGCAAAACCTCAGCAGTCCCCTGTGTGTGAGGAGAGGAGTGTGTGCCGCACACTTGTGCTCACACTTGAAGTAATTAGTCAGACAGCTGGTCTATAATATCAAACTAACTGAGTGAAAGTTGTGCAGCTGCGCATCCATGTGGATGCATGTGTGCGTGCATGTGTTGCGCACAGACCATTGTTGTGTAATGAAGAAGGTTTTCAAAACTTTGTGGGGACCAAAAACTGGGCCAAAAATACATTAGCAGTGGAAAGGCATGAGTGTGAAAAACTGATGACCGATAAGCTGTTAAAAGAAATCAGAAAATGTGTGTGTGTGTGTGTGTGTGTGGGTGTGGGTGCGTGTGTGTACAGTATGTGTTCTCATTCTCATTCCCAGGAGATTGAATCCTTTGGGGTTTCTGAGCGCTTGATCTCTCAGTCCCTCTGGTAATGATCACTGTTTGTCCAATAGGGAGCCAATTTACTGAAAGGAGATGTGCAAATTCAAAGGCCAATGGCTTCATTTTAATACCCCTGAGAATGTCAGGGTGACTCAGAAAACCGGTGAAAGATGGCTGACCTGAGAAATCCACTCCCTGGGTGTCAGCTGCAGACTTGCTATTGTTGGGGTAAAAATGTCAGACTTTGTGACTTTTTGTGTGTTTTCTGATCACACAAGCCTTTTGCTGCCAAGTGGGATAGCATTCCAGGAAAAGAATTACCAGAGAGCAGCACATCAGGGGGAAAAAAGTACAAAATGATTATATCACAAAGGTGCCACAATACATTTGGCGTGTTTCCATGGTGAGTTATTGCGATAGACTGTCATAACTGAAGTCATAACTCAGAGGTCCCAGGACCTAATTGAGATTCTGAATACAGTATGTGTGCTCTAAACTGTTCTTCACATTTTAAACTCAAGTTCTTTTAACTCAAAAGCACAAAGCTAAGAAATGGTACACTGAGGTTCGACTTCACAGACTGCAGGCGTACAGAAAATACAGAAGCGGAAGGTCAAGTGAGCGTACAGTTAAAAAAAACCCAAAGCAACAAAGGAAACCAATGTCCTTCAGGTAATTCCAGAGAAAAATAAACCTTTACACTTTAACACAGCTTTTAAAAGAGCTCAAAGTGGCAACAGCAATGTTTGTTGTTCAGCTATAGCAATTCTGGAGCTGTTATGCAGCTTTAGCTGTGCTGGGGGGAAACAGGTAATAGTATTCTATTCATGCCTGAAGAATTTTAAAACAAACGAAACTAAGGAACAGACTGTCAGCGGGGAGCCTTTGATAATTAAGAACCTGGAAGGTTTTAAAAACCAGCCAATCACAGTCACAGTCACTTAAATGCTAATTAGCAGACGCCGTCTCCTTCCTGTCACGCTCAGCCAGTGTGGAGTGAGACAGGTCTCACATCTGAAAGGAAGCGCATGACCGGATCCCTTCAGTGTGCACGAAACAGCTCCAAAAAGAAAGACGACGACAAGGTGGGAGACTGTTGTTGAGTGATGCAAACGCTGATCGCTTGGCTAACGCCGCTGCTGCTATGAGCCGCGAGCACAGAGCAGGCGGGAGGAGCAGGAGCAGCCACCATCCGGCCAGAGTCAGAGCGGTAAATAAAACATGAGCACCGGACTCAGGCCAAATCAGCTGGATCTGTCCTCGCGGCGCTCAGGCCACGATGAAATTGGGGCTCATCTTCCACATCTTATCGTCATAGAAAATCGCTGCCAGCTCCTGCTTCCCATCCTTTGTTCTCCCAGCTCTCCGCTGCCCTTTACTTTCCCTTTTATCTTTTTTTGGGTTTTGGTGCATCGCCTGTGAAATACTAAAGTTTTTTCCCTCCCTTAAATTTGTTGACTTCCTACTCAACTCCTGTGCTCTCTCGTCATTATGCAACCTTCATTCATCCTTTCCCCTCACTCTAGCATACCTTTAAAATCCTCCTCGATCCTTTGTTCTGCACTCCCATCAATGTCTTTCTTTTATCTCTCCTTTAATTTCTTCTGGCCATGTTATGAATCATTCAGCGTACCCTGCTGACACGCTGGGTACGCTGCGCAGAGCTTCTGATCACATACCAGAAAACGTGTATCATGCATATCAATTTAAGAGTGCCAACACGAAAGAAAAGAAAACACACAGCACGACCATTTGTACCCCCAAACACACCTGAAAAGATATGAGACCCCCCCCAAAAGTATCCTCACTTCCCAAAAGTGGAATTATTTTTTAGTACTCAATACATGGCATAGTCAAGAACACACACACACACACACACAGAGTCACACACACAAAGGCTAAATTAATTACCCAGTCAGGCCATGCATTGTTGATGGGCTCGCGATGGAGCAGGCATGCAGCCGACAGACTTAATTAGGAAGTGCTAATCAAAGACAATCTTCTTTGGTTTTCTAATCGGCTGTACTTCATTTCTGGAGCCCCCTTCTCTTAGATAACTTGTGTGCATTAGTAGGGGTGTGTGTGTGTGTGTGTGTTGCTGTGAGAGATTTTTTTCCCCCACTGATGCCCACACGTGGCTGAAGGTGTGGAAATCACTATTCTCCTCGCTCCGGTGCATCCAATCAGGCAGCTGTGCGCCGGCCTGGATCAGTCAGAGGCAGCTGCTTATCACAAGTGGAGAAACAAAGACATTGTGAACTGTAAAATCAAAATGGAGCCATTCCGCATCGCGCCAACGTTGGCTTTAAACTCACGTAAAAGGTACCATGACGACGATGACGGAGGACAAGGGTCAAGGAACTGAAAACACCAAAATGTCTGGATGCAGAATCAATCTGGCTTACTTTAATAACACATTTGGTAAGATATTCCTGCAGTATTTGGTTCCAAGAAAAGCACAAAAGACTGTATATGATTGCACTACAGACGACCTTATATATCTTTGGGAAAAAAAAGGTCTGATTGTGAGCAGGCTCCGTCTTTCCCTCTTTTCTTGGAAATGTCCATAATAGGTCCAATCAGAGCATGCCAAAGCCATCTCCCCGCCATCAGGAACCAAAGCCTATTTTTCAGCCCACAATTACGTACAGAAAAGGGAAAAGCAGGCGGAAAGACACCTATTCTGGTCCAGAATACCTGCTTCCACGCCACATCTCAGGGACCATTGTCCCTCATCTCTATTTGAAAACAAATGTGGGAGAAATTTCCATGGAAATGGAAACTGCTTAAAATGCTGCAATTTCTCTTTGATTGAAACTCACTCTGCTCAAAGAACGCAACGTCTCATCTGTTTCAAAGGGTGTGACGAATAAAGGCAATGTAAAACATCTGAATAAACCACAAAACAGGTGATAAAAAATGCTATTGTACCAGATTTTAGTATCCAGCCACCTTTCGATGTTTTAGGAGGAGAGGTGACCTGATGACACCAAAGAGCAGATTTGATCCAGCAGCAACAAATTCAAATATTCTGAGATTATTCATTAAGCACAAGGGATCCCTATCCAAATGTGAACTTTTTTTGCATAGAGATCATTTTATTCATGACTTGAACAGTTTTTGGATTTATTATTTGAGTTATTACCAATCTATCTGCCTTTAGAAGCCTCTAGGGACATACTACCTTTATTGATTTTAATGTTCTTATTCAGAAAGGCTTACTTTGACAATAACTAGTATTTGACATGACTAAAACTCATTATTTTCAGTGATTAGTTTGCTGCAAGTGGTGATTGTCTTTGATGAGCTTTGAAAAAAATCAGACCCAAGGCCCTTTCTGGGAGATGAAAACAGCCTTTTAAATAATTTACCATTTAGATCTATAACGCTGCGTTTCATACAGAACGGTTGGCACGGTGATGAAAATGTACGACTTTTGGCTGATGGAAGGGGGAAGGTTAATGTTCTGGGTTTGTTTTGAAATGGGACAGCTAATGTTTGACTTGTTAAACATCCCAGTTGTGACGCTCTTTTCATCCATTTAAGGCCAAAAAACAAATCTGCTTAAGAAAGTGATCAGATGATGACCTACAGTTCACACGCGTTTATCTGTAAGCACTCACTTTAACACAGAATCAATAAAGATGGTCTGACGGGTTTCTGAGGCCGTTAAATTCTAATCACTGCAGTGGAACCGGGCGTCAGCGGCGGTATCGATCAGTGAGACGAGCCTGTCGCTCCTCACCTGGGACGCGACCACTTCATCGCTTCAAATCCGCCTCATTAAGATGAGCAACTTGGTAAAAGACTGGCCTGAAAGATGGAACACCGTGCTTTGAGCATATGGTCAAGCTGGGTCCGAGCGAACGTGACACTTCTAACCTGCTGCTGCCGGCTGCTGTTTTACCCTCCGTACACAATGTTCCTGCCCTTGCAATTATTCTCTGCAGTTCTGCCGCTTCTCTCTTCTCTCCACCTCAGCAATGCCCCAGTTTCCCCAGGGGATTATAAAAGTTTCATTTTATCATCAGCTCTGATCTGAAGTGCTCAGCCTTTGTTTAGCCTTCACACCTACGAATAATATATTCACAACACGGCGTACCGACGTGCACTCCGGAGCACAGCTGCAAACAGGAGCACGGCACCACGCAGGAGTATTTCCTTTAAAATGTTACACGATCATCTTGCATGAAGGAGTTTTAATAACCTATAAGAAAAAGCCTTTTATTGTGTCGTTACTAATTGTTACATTCCTGGACAACAAGATGGGAAAACCCGCAAAAGGTTTCCTGCCAGAGCTTCAGTGAAAGACTTCATAGCATGTTCAGAAGTGAATATCTGAATATAAATGACCACGCCTCACCGTCTCTACCAGTAATGCACACAGGCATAAGAGCCTTTGTCCCACGCCGCACTTCTACCGCTCTGTACAATCTCATTTCCCAAAATTAAATTGGCGGGGAAACTTTTCAGTCCCTTGAAGGCTTAACTTTCCACTGGGGAAACTCAGCAGTGTCCAAAATGAGAAAAATAAGCTCTGAAGCTTTAGCGTTTTAAATTATTGGCACCTACATACTGATAAAATACCTTCCTTCTGTTTTACCCATGATGTAGACTTAAGTCACCACAGTGGACTTCTCCACAACTAAACACACATTTCTATCACAAATCTAAAAGCAAGTAGATTCTGTGTTATTTTTATTTTTCCTATGATAAAAGACTGAAAGAATCATTGTAATTGGTGCCCATTTTAATATTACCAGGTGTGCAGCTCGACGAATCTACAGCTAAAACCAGCAGATAGGGAGAGTTTTGGTGGGTTGGTGCCAGCGCAGACAGCCACAGGGTGACGGTGTTCCAGCAGACCTGCCTGTATCTGGCAGCAGGAGCAGAACTTGGCCTTAATTCCCATCAACGACCACTTAACTGATCTAAACGCAGGCCTAAAAGCACGATTATCGCTCCTTATCCTTAAGCACTAAAGTAATGCTTCTGGTTAAAATCTTGGCCGTGCACATTAAGAAGATTGAATTTCAGCTAAATCTTTGAGCTGACAGAGCTTCTCTTTTTTCCCCTCTGCTTCCAAACCTTTTGTCAGCATGCTTTAAAAGAACAAGAAGGAAAAGTGTGTGTGAGCAGGCACAAGGTATGTGTGTGTGTGTGTGTGTGTGTGGATATGTGTTTAAGCAAAAAGGAAAACTAATTTGTGATCAAAGCAATTATTTAAAAAGAAAATGACCCAAAAACGTCTTGGCTGGAAAACAGGACAGCACCGTCTGCTGTAACCTATTAGAATCAGGCGTTGACGGAGCACCAACACGCATATATTTACGTCCCCAATAGCGCGAGAAAGACCGGAATTACCTTGGAACCAGATTCCCAAACACCGGGTTAGTCTACCTGCTCACAAAGTGGCTCCTTTTAAAAAAAAAAACATTTTAAATAAATGCATTGAAGGGACTGACACAAAAGCTCAGCAGACATGTAACTTTTACCCAGGCGTGAAATGTAGCTGCGCTTTCACACATGCATTTCTGATCTCAGCGCTTACGCCAGCTGTCCACGCTGCTGAGACACATGAGGTTCTTACAGGAGAGGAGATTTTTGCTTTCATCAAAATATAGAACCTTGGTTAAAGGAGCTTTGGCAGGTTCAGGTTTAGCAGTTTTCTAGTTGTAGGTAATATTTTGATTGGCTTTGTAAAAGCTTAAACAGATCTGACATATTTATGATCTGCACTGTTAGCAAACAATTACCGCAGCGAGCTACACAACAGCTTCCCTCACGGGGGCAATCAAAGTGTAAAAGCCTTGTGCTGTGTTACACTATCAAAGGCTCCGAGATAAGACAACAGTTTTGAGCTTTTAACAAAAAGATTAACCAGGGCAGGTAACGAGAACAAGTCTGGTGGTTTCTGCTTCAGGAGGAACTCAGCCCGAGCCTTTCAACGTGAAGAGAAACACAACGTTACCGTTGGCGGGTTGGGACTCAAGTTTTGTTTCATTTAATCATTGAACCTATTTTTAAAGGCCCATCTCATCTCCTTTACTGGCTGTTGGGCTGATCAGGGAGAGTGGCTGAGGAGGAG
>CAAE01014738.1:1964820-2022945 GCA_000180735.1 Tetraodon nigroviridis
AAGACTGAATCTACTCTGTGTTTCTGAAGGACATTTTGTCTGTGCTCAGCCAGCCGTCTCCGGTGGAAATGAAGGTTTAAAATAATTAAAGGATAAAAGAATACTTAGAAGTCTGATGAGACGTGATGATGTGCTTGTGTAAGAATCTCTGACAAAACAATAAAAGCAGACGTTAAACAGAGAGCATTAAACTGATGTGAAATGAAATGTGAAAGTGCGTGCCATACATCATCACACCGCCATAAAAATGGGAGCTTTGCAACCTCTGAACATCCCGGCTGACATTTACAGGTGTAGAACGGCTCGCTGCACACTTAGAAAGGTTTCGCGACGCCATGGAAACAAATGAGCATGTCAAGCCACCGCCTCTGCCGCTGATCGCTGCCCAAAGCTGGGCTCCACTGTGGCCTTACCACCGCCAGCTTGATGGAGCAACGCAACGCAAGTGAAATCGTACAAAAACACCTGAGTGGCAGACTCTAATAAGAACGGCCAGCATGTTTTTGTCAAAGGCTACTAATGCTGTTATCTAGCCAGAGGCTCCTACACGCATGCATTTACCAGTAAGCACTGGAGCTGATTTTCTCTTTTTTTTTTCCCTCATAATCCAAAAATGACTGATTATAGCTGACAACTGTTTAGTACTTTACATTTGCGTGTCTGTTCTGGGGTACTGTAGTAACAGGGTGGTGCAACCTAGTAACCACTGCAGAGGGACCCATGCCAACGTTTACATAGAAAACATCTTATTTCTAATGAATGGCGCACACACGGGGCATGTATGAATAAATATCTTACAGAGCACTTTATTATTATGGTACTCACATAAAAACTATACTATTTTAAGTTTGACTAGTGCATTATTTCAAAAAAGAAGCATCCATTTAATCTAGTTTTGCTAAAAAGAAAGTTGATTTGTGTTTTCTCGTGCAATTTTTTGTGCTGTGCCACCAAACCTCAGTTTAGCGAGTTTGATTGAAATTTGGAATGAGGTTTGGGACTGACACAATGTTTATAAAATGGCACATAACACAAATATGACTGAGCAGCTAGCGTGGGCGTACGAGGCCAGCAAGCAGAGGTTTGCAGTCAGAAATGGTTGCGCTCTGGCTCTGTTCTTCTATCTTTGCATTTGTTCTAAAAATATCAACGTCTGCATCAGAACCACACGCATCAGCACCAATGCGTGTGTGTGAACTGTGTAAAGTTCCTTTAATGAGGGTTTGACTCAGGTGTCCTGGGAATGTTTATTAAAAAGTGGACCAGGTCCTCTTGTAGGCACTTTTTCCTAACAGGGAAAGTGAGATTGAACGCTGGAGCTGGTGCCCTGTGCTCCGGCTTTGTGGGCCAAGGGGCCTGATGGGCACCAGCGTGCCAGAATGAGCATTAAGTATTGATGTTCCCATCTGAAAGAGCGGCGGGAGAGAGTGAGGAGGGACAGAGAGAGAGAGAGACTTTCTTCTTCATTTTAGAAAACCAAGGAGAAAAATCTATTCATTTCATATCAAATAGAATTTGTGCTGGTGCAGCATAAAATTAAAGAGTAACACAGGAGGGACAACGAAGCTGCTGCTCTGATTAGCAAGTGTAATTTTAATAGTTTAGCTTTTAAAGCTAGAAAAAATGATGACAGAGGTGAGATGATGACAGAGGCTAGGGAGAATGACAGAGGGATGAAAGACAGAGCGGAACATATTTTAAAAATACGGGACAGAAGGAGAGCGAGAGCAGCCAGGCAGAGGCTCCAGGCTGAGCAGCGGCTTTGATTCTGACATCAGCAGCATGTTGTTGTAAGCCGAGAATCAGCTGCATCAATATGTCACACCGACATAATGAATGAAATAAATTAAAAAAGAGATAAAAAAGGCAGCTGTGGAAGCACCTGCATCAGGAAGAGGGGAAAGTGCCTCTAAATGTAAAAAAGTTTAATTAAATAAAATTCTTTAAATGCTATTAAAATACTTTTAATAAAATTTACTCTGCAAATGCTGTTACCAAAACACTAAAAACTTGCTTTAATGAAATGCACAGCACAGACCGCTAGCAGCAAAAGCTGACTTCTGACCGGATTTGTCAGTGTAAGGGCTCAGAAAAATGCAGAACAGTCCAAAGCAACAGAAACAGACGGCACAACGAACACCATTTGTATTTGGATGCACAATGAAAAGCTGTCACAGCTGACAAATGAGCAAACGTCTCCTTAAAACGCAAGAAAGGAACACCGCCATGTAAATCTCACTCCAGATTTCCAGCAGAACTGCTACTACTGGAGCCAGTTTCACAAAAATAAAACCCCACAAACACACCTCTGCGCAACCCCCAGGCTAACTGGGCAGCAGTGCTAGCCGCTGGCCCGAAGTACAGAAGGGTGATTATTAAAAAGCTGGCTGGTAAATGGTGTCTCGCTATGGAAGCAGATCCCAGCAGAGTGTTTAAAACACACAGAGGGAAGAATCTCCTCAACGGTTCTCAGAAGCCATTCTAGACTTGTCCGTCGTGCTCTCTCATCTCTCCGCTTGTCTTTTTTATTTATGTTTTATTGCTGCGCTGGGAAGAACATCCGTGGAGCTTGTTATCCAGAGGGCAGAGAGCTGAGCAGGCATGGCCGCTTCTTCAGCTTCCTTTTTATTTTTACTAAAGAATAACCGATCGTATTTAGTCCAAACTAACCGCAAATGACATCTAATTAAATAAATTTAGCATGAAGGATTGCTGGCCATGACAGTGCTGAAAGACTTTCTAAAATTAACCATCTCAGATTTAATTTAGACCACCTGCTGAGGTTCAGACCCGCCACTAAACTATGTTTTCTTCTCTACTGGGTGGATCAGTGAACCAGCATGAAGACAACCATTAAGAGCAGCCACTCTTGTCTGGGTGCTGATGCATAATAAAGGAGCGTGTGTGTGTGTGTGTGTGTGTTTATGTGTGGAGGGGTGGTGGGGGGGGGGGGGGGGGGTTTAACAAAAAACACCACCCCCATTTAACCCCCCGGAAAAAAAAGGCCCCCAAAATTCCCAACCCCCACGAAAAGGGCGAAAAGGGGAAGAGGGGGTTACAGACGCCCCCCCAACCCATCCTCACCCATCCTCACCCATCCCCATCCATCCCCACCCATCCTCACCCATCCTCACCCATCCTCACCCATCCCCACCCATCCCCACCCATCCTCACCCATCCCCACCCATCCCCATCCATCCCCACCCATCCTCACCCATCCCCACCCATCCTCACCCATCCCCACCCATCCTCATCCATCCCCACCCATCCTCACCCATCCCCACCCATCCTCACCCATCCTCACCCATCCCCACCCATCCTCACCCATCCTCACCCATCCCCACCCATCCCCACCCATCCCCACCCATCCTCACCCATCCCCACCCATCCTCACCCATCCTCACCCATCCTCACCCATCCTCACCCATCCCCACCCATCCCCACCCATTCCCTTCACTGGCTGATTTAGACCCCCACAAACACAAACGCCGGAGGCCCAATAACAGGCAGATCCAATAAGGCTCTGAGCTCTGGCACGCTCTTTTATTCTACTGTCATAATGGGAAGAAAAACTAAATTAGGACTGTCTGCCTTACACAGAAATTAGAAAAATGAGTATTTATTCTTCATGTTTTAAGCTGCCAAAAAAAGAAAAGAGCGTCAACATCGTGAATTCAGACGAGTAGGTCTCATATGATTAGTCTGCTACGTAGAGACAACAGCTGGATTAGTGGACACGCTGGGAAATGGCTTCTTATTCAAACTCGGCTAAAAGTTGACAGCCACATCCGCCGAAAAATAGGATGTTTCCTCCTGACTGCTGCTGACTGTCCCACAGAATCAGGGCGTCACTGATCCACGTCGCATGTCGTTGCTTTAAGACGCCAGAGTCAGTTCACCCTCTCGTCTGTCTGTTCGGCCTCATTAAGGGAGTCGTTGTCACTTCATCACTCTGGCAAGTTTAATTAGTTTCTCCTGCTTATTTGGGCAAAAACGGAAAAAACCCAACTCAATTACCAACGTGTTGTGGTGTTCTTTGTATCTTTTAGATAGAGTTGTTGCAGATGCACAAAAGACTTCCTGTTTCTTTTCAAACATGTCTCTGCCCGCTGACAAAGAATTGTGATTTTGGTTTTATTCTGACAAGAAGCACTGACTGCACATGCAAACATGCAAACAACCATAAAATATTGTTTTACGTAAGGGTTCACGCTTTCTACAACAGTCACATAACTCTTGTAAGACTTTTTTTTAGTCAAGCAGTAAATATGTTTAATATTAGTCTGAAATGAAGAATTGAGGTAATAAAAAGTTTAGGTTTCTGCGTCTAGCGGTCAAATAAGGAACTTCCAGGTACTTCTGGTTTTCTCTGTCTGAACTCTGTTTGTTTTTCTATTAAAATAAACAAGATGCTTAATAGTACTTTGAATTATTTATCTGTTCTTCAATATTTAACTTCCACACTCAAGCTGCTGCCTGCAGACTGAGACTTTTTTTTCCTTGATGCGTTCCCAAAAATAAAAACTCTGATTAACCGGACGACACGTGTGCCCCCGCAGCGCCTCCCAACTTGGCCCCAAAGAAAAACCCCTCATGATGAAAACAATACCCAGAAAATAAATCGGAAACGTAGATCCAGACAAAGCATTTCATTTCTTCCTCTGATCTAAATATTTACTATTGGCTGGTGCAATTCCCCCCCTTCATGCTTTTCCTTCACTCTCTTGCCGTTGCATTCCCATTTATTTTGCACCACCTATGTGTTCTCACCTCCGCTTTCTCCCTTTCTTTGCTGTCCCTCGCCACCCATCTGGCTGCATTAATAATCCAGCCCGATGCAGAGCGGCTGTATGTATATTTGATCATCTTCTGGCCCCCTGACCTTCAGTTGAAAGCAGCAATGGAGGCCGATATCACCATTTTTTTAGGCTGCTTCTGCGTCTGAGCGGCTGTCTCAGAGAAAATAATGGGAATGGCCAACAGAAAGAACTGAAGAAAGCACACCCTGAAGTAGTTTTGCTGCACTCTGCGTCCCTTTCATCCTCAGCATGTGTGAAAGTTTCAAAAGCTTTTCCTTTTTTTTTAAACTCTGTGTGAGTATGAATATGGAAAAAGGCATCAGGATGTTTTGGGGGACGTTGTTGACATCAAAAGTTGCAGCCAACTTCCTAGAAGTTGAATGCCTAATGACTGTGTGTGCGTGTGTGCGCGCGCGTCTGTGTGCGTGTGTGCGCGCGCGTCTGTGTGTGTGTGTGTGTGTGTGTGTGTGTGTGTGTGTGTGTGTGATTTGCATATTCCATGACAAGTCAAGTGATGAGATGCACTTTTGTTCAGGTGCTTAATGGGGGACGTTCCAAGATTTCTGCTGCTCACACAGATTTGGCTCTTTATCTGACCTGAGATGGACCCCGGGAGTTAATTAGGCGCGAGTGTGTCTGGTGCGTAACACACACAAACACACAACAAACAAGGAAATCCTTCATCCCCTGAGCTGAATGCATGAGATGCGGCTGGTGTGTATGCATTTTGCATAGCGTTTAAATGTACCTGACACAGAGCAGTGTTTGGGCTGCTGGCGCTGCTTCCCTAGACCAGCGTGACCAAACGCTGTCTGTGTCCAAGGCCAAATTCCAAACACACACACAGACACACGTGTATTTTACGATACGGCTGCTGAAGGTGGCACTGCGGCCGGCTTTGCAAAGGCAGCTCGGTTGTTAGTTTCACCGCTCAGCTGCGGTGAACTGGCTAATATGTGGACACCTGACAGAAGAGTGAGGTGAAGTGGCTTTTCCACAGCAGCAGCAGCTACGGCTGATGGAGGCCTGCTGTCACTTTCCTTAATTAGCCCCGTCTCATCCTCATGTAATAGTACCCTCGTCTCCTGTGTAATCGCCTCTCGTATTGATGAAGTAAATAATGCATTTGTGTTTGCTGGGGAATTTTAATGCTCCTGTGTGGTAGAAGTGTTAAACTTTCACATGCTGTCGGCTTTTTTTAAAAAAAAATCAATTGTTTCTTCGGCCATGTTGTAAATTGAACACTTGAGAAAAATCCAACATATTAAAATTGTCTATTTTCGGTTATTCAGCTTTATCAGTTTCACAGGGTTGCTCCGTTTTTGTCGTTGCACAGTGGAAATACACACGTGCGTGGGCCACATGCCCCACTGGCCAAGCACATGACCTCTCCTCGCAACGCTAGACAAACTGCAGATAAGGTATTTCAAAATTGTCTAAACTACAATAAAATTAGAATAAGACAGCAGCCGAAACAAACTTCGCCAGGTGCTGAGTGCACCGCCGATAAAATCTACCCGAATCCACGAAACAATGAATCATAAACCACTTTCTAATAATTCCCTTTTAGCCTTTCCTTTACACCTCCTTCTCACTGAACATTATATCCCGCAGGTGTGAGAATAACAAGATCCTAAAATACAATCCCGGGTGCATTTACACCAGTGTTTTTATTTATTCTTCCGCTTGCACATTTAAACGCGCTAACCCCGACACATTTTAGCTAGCATGTCTGCAGGTGTTCCTGGTCGACTGCCAGATTGTGGTGTTTAGGCAAACTACTCGACCAATTAGTTCTATTCCTCCGTTTCCACCAATCAGCAGCCATTCCTGCATAGATTGGACATTTATGAAAACACCGTTTTTCAAGCTTATTCTTTAGAATCACCTGGATTAAGCAATTAGGTAGGTAAAATAAAAAATATGTTAATTTTTAAAAAGCGGAAATAAGAAAGGCAACACAAAGTGGTGATAAACTGTTGGGCAGCCTGTACCAAAGTAACACAAAAGAAAGTCATGGCTGGAGCGACGGTTGCTACCGCTAAACATTCCTTCACAGGGGTCAAACTTGGAACTGAAAAGGTTGATGTTTGTTAAAATTGTACTAAGAGGAGATGGTTGCGTCATTTTTTTGTAAGTCCACTGAAAGCATGACAACAATAAACTGATGTGGTAACTCTTGGACAGAGGGATAATTGCTTCTATAAATTTAGTTTAGCTACATGTTGCGGTTGATGCAACTCTCCTCCTCCGTGACCTCCATGTTCAGTTGCCAAGATAACGGTGCAAAGGCAGCACGCATACGATAGTATCCAATATTAGGAGCTTTTCATGCGTATGATCAGTATTTTAGTTAAATCTGTGGTATCGCTGGAACTAAAATGTTCAACTGAAATAGATTAATTGTTTTATTTATTATACTCAAGTACAAAGCATGTTAATGTTGGCACTGAAACATCTGCGAGAAAATATTACAATTAGGTGGAATTGATGCATATGCGCGCACACACACACACACACAGATGTACACACAAGCACTTACATAATGGTCAGCAGGAAAGAGGTGTGGAGAAAGGGCTAAAAGGGAATCAGTAGAAAGTGGTTTATGAGTTATTGTTTCATGGATTCAGGTAGATTCTTATCGTCAGTTTTAAACACACACACACGCACACACACACACACACACACACCTTTCTCCTGCTACTCTCCTTATAGGCCACTAGCCTCTGATAAAGCAGAGTGGAGCTGCTTGGTGCAGCAGGGTCTAGGTGTTTCTAAAGCTGGGCCGTTATCCGGTTGCACATTGACGAGCTACACTCTGACATCACACAAACGCACGTCTACACCCACCGAACACATGCCACATGATAAGAGTGGGGGGCGTTGGGGTGTGCCCCCAGGCAAATGGGAACTATGGACGCTTCTTCTCACTCAGGAGAGGACCGAGGCTAAAACGCTATAAGGAGAAAAAATCTTAGTGTAAAGCCAAGATAAACCCCTGAAGTAGCCGATCTGTGTTAGTATTACTATTATTCTTAGAAAAATTAAAAGGTTTCCATTACTCTACAGTGTTTTTTTAGTTAAAAGAACAGTAGCAAATCAGTCAACGCTCTAGATGACAAAAGAGGGACCATTAAAATGTTTACTCATTATTACTTTTTCCCCTTCCTGCTGTTACCTTCAATCAGTTCTAATCATAATTTGCGTCACTCTGCAATTTTCCACATAAGAATTGCAAGTACCTTGAAACTGAAAACAGTAACTGAAAAAGCAGTTTAAACTCAAAAGAAAAAAAGCAAATTGAAAAATCAAATTCCAGCCCTGTGGGTGAGTGAGTGCACACTGGGCTAGCCTGGAATCCATCACTTCTCTCATAAACAAATAAACACAAACTGTGGCGCAAGGTCGAGGTACAGACCAGGACAGGTTCCCAAAGATCCCAAAGACTTTTTAGATTGATGATTGGTTACTGCCACGTATATCCATACTTCCGCTCTGTGTTTAATGCACATTATTTCAGACGCAGAGGAAGATGAACGAGCACGGTGACGTACAGGTGCTGGCAAAACAAAGTGGCTCCTGTATAATTTGAGATCGTGTCTGATCTTTCTTTCTTGCGGGTTAACAGTGGTTTATCCTCAGCTGTTGTGATGTTTTTCCAATGTTCCAAGAACAAAATGACTCTGTCATCTACGACAGTGAATACAAGACTCTGTCACGGGAGAGCAAACATACGTGAGGCTCTTATTTTGACAGCCGTCACTGAACTGAACATGAGACAAGATACGTTCAAACCTGTCAAACCGATGGGGAGTGACTGACGGCAGCATGGCGTCTGCTGCGGTAACTCATCGCTGCTGCAAACTGTTCAATCAGCCAGAGAGCAGCAGACTTTACTGAATGTCTATCGTTACGCTTTTACAATTAGTTTCGCTTGTTTTGAAAGGGAAAGAAACATTTTTGGGCAATCGGGCAAAGGCAGCAGCCTTGAGTGATCGTATCAAAATTACCTTCCACTTTAATGCTAATTTATTCAAACATCGCCACGACTGACAAGTGGGCAACATCTGCTGTATTTTATATTTCAAACCAGCATGTGGCATTTAAAAGTGAAAAACAGACCATGTGCTGCTTCTGAAACAAAAACAAACCCTGACAACATATAATTATCATGTCACAGGATTGAAATATGAATTTAAGGATCGATCGGCAGCTAGAAGCCAGATTCCTCCCTAAAAAGCTCACCTACACCGAGTGTGAGGGGACGGTAACAGGACAACAACCAGGAGCTTCACCGTTTTCATTACCAGCTCTGCGTGTGAGCCCCCGCAGGGTCCCACGCGCGGCAGCTTTGATTAATGCCCCCAAAGTCCTGCCAAGGAATATGACATCCTGAAACCCCGTCTACATGAACATACGGTCAGTTCCAAATTTTAAAATATCTTTAAAAACGCAAAAAACCAAACACTTTGTCTTGTTAGCCAGAAACAACTGGCTACACGTATTATAAATATTCCCTACATATTTATTTCTGATTATCCACAGAAATATAAAGATCAAAAATAAAGTCCTTGACACTCTCAACAAGAGTGGAGGATGAGAACAATTAATTCTTCTCTTTCATTATCACTGCTAATTGCTAAAGAAACAAAAAAAACTTCCAGCTTGGACCCTAACGGTTGAGTGTTAATGTCAAATATTGGGCGGTTGTTGTTTTTCCTCACCTTTGTTTATCTGTAGTTATTGTTCTTGTCCGACACTCGAATAAATAAACCCTGTGAGAAACACGGAGCGTGTTGGCGTGACATTATCAGATCAGAAAGCAAATGTAAATCCAGCAGCAGTTCCGCTGCCACCTCTCCTGACAGCGGACCGTGAAGACGACTACATGCAGCTATTTTGGTGCTCTGACAGATCGTGACAAAGAGCAGCAAGTCGAAGCGAAGGCTCTGATCCGGTTGTCTGAGGGCCAAACCGCGCATGGGATGGGCACCATGCACGGCCCTGCGCCACTGCACTCCATATTTATCCCCAACAGGGGGGACGTGATGACGCTCAGCAGGTCCTGGCAAACGGGCGAGCCGATTAAAATGTTCATAAACACCAATCCGTCCGGGTGATGAAATCCACCCCACACCCCCGCTGGGAGCGCACACGGACACTCCTGAGGTACGACGGCTCGGGCGGTGACCACCTGACCACCTGGGACAGACAATATCCGCTATGTCGCCTTTTCTGTGCCAGCTAAAATAAACAGTGTGTGTGTGCGATTAATTGCCATAGATAGGCACAAACAGACCACCCCGTGCTGCAGAACTCCCTCACACCTCGGTGCTGGTAAACATGCCCAATCTGTTAAATTAAAACCAGAGCGGCTAAACAATGCAAGCTGCTGCCTCCTGTTATGATCTGAGGCTGCAGTTTAACGAGTGGGCATAATTAATCTCTAGTCTCGAAGAGAATGACTCATCATTTGCTCTTTTACAATTAGCCTATTGGGATGTAAATATCTCTATTAGCATAAACCACTTACAGCACAGGCTACGGGAGTTTCATACCCACCTACAGTCACTAACACGCTGTTTAATTTCAGCTTCTCACACTCAGGGTGGCTCACCTACTCACACTCAAAGGGGACACAGTGCACGAACGCGCACACACACGTACGCGCACCGGCCGTGACAAAACACATAGCTCCACACATTTGTGTAATGACCTCCCCCTTGCCACTGTGACCTGCTTTTCTCACATTAAACCCCCCCAAACGCACTTGACTAGTTAGCAAGTAATGAAATTCCACCTCCACGTAAGCACAAACACACCCACGTGCACAGCGCACTGCAGGAGCAGTTTGGGAAAGCAGCTTTTTACCGCGCTCACACACCGCCGACAACAGCAGGACCGAAGGAACCTAAACTGCTGTTTTCCTCGCTGAGTCCCATCACTTCAGGCCGCCTGGCAACTGTCCTCAGCGTGTTCGGACGCACGTGTGACCGACATCTGTCCACGTGCACAGCCGATATCCGCTGCCGCAAGGCGTCGTGACATTCTGATTTCATGAAACCGCTTTTAAGTTGTTGGTTTTTTTCCACAGCTGCACTGATCTATTTAGTTCGGACAGCTGTGAAGACTTTGAAACTACTTTCAGCCCTGCCAGCAAGGGCAAAGACGAGCGCGTAAACAGCCAGTAAACGCAGATCAATGCGTACGGAGTAGGACACGCTGCCTTTGCTGCGGAGGCAGAGGTGACAAATGCTCCTCGTTCGCTTATTAGGGTTCTGGCTGTTAGCCAGAGCAGGAAAGACAGGCGGCGAGGGAAGCTTATCGAGTTTTAAATGGCGGTGCGATCCATTTCCTTATTGGAGATGAATAGGATGCTGTCTGTGAATTAATCCACGGATGAATGAACCGTCTGCGCAGCGACGGGCACAAGCTGAGTGAAGGGACGAGCGGGTCTGGTCACCGTCTAGATCCTTGATCCAAAGGGCACAAAGGTGAGAAATGAAATGATGATTGAAGATGAAACAAGCCAACAACAGGAATTAATGAAAATAATAAAGGGAAGATGATGAGAATTAAATCAATTCGTCATTTGTCCTTTTGTTGTTGTGTCACTCATCCGCATTTGTGCGATTTCTACGAAACAGGGATTTACTGTGCTGAGTTAATATGGTTCAGATATATAAAAAAGGGAAATGGGACTATCACAGAGCCCTTGACAAGAAAATAGAAGAGAGAGATTTCCATTTCACCAGACCAACTGGCCTTTCACCTTTTATCGATCTTCTGGTGCGTCCTCAGCAGGCCCCGCCAGCACTTGACAGGTTAATAATGGGAGATCTCTATCCCGGACTCTTTTATATACAGCACAGCGGACCAATTTCACCGGCCCACATGCAGCTACACCCGGGAGAGGAGGAGGAGGAGATACCCTTCTTTTCCCGCAGGTAACTTCCCCCCCTTTGGAAATCAATCCTACGGGGAAAAGCATTCAGTCAAAAAGCAGCTGCTTCAGCCTGGGAGAATGAAAAAAACCATCCCTTTGGACTGAATGAGTGTCCAGAACCAGACGGCACAGGTTCTCAGGGAAAACAAATACTCTCCGAGCACCGTCACCGACCTCAGACTGGTGACTTTTAATCCCCTCATAAAACACCCCAAACGAGCGCAGGTCAAAGAGATCCTAGCGGTGGACCGGGGATTGAAAAATGAAACCTGACCGCTCCTCCGTTCCTGTCCTGCTCTTTCGTGGCTGCTTGCTGTCAGAGAAGCTGCACAGGTTCAGATCCTTCTGCATATATTTGCAGAACATTCCAGAGTTCTCGTGAGAGCCATCACCCTTCGTGAGCGGCTCGGTGTCCCCCAGGACAGGTGGCTCTCACTACTGCACCCGTCCCCCGGGGCTCTCTCCCCCACTTCTAATCACACACACAAAAGCACATACGCGCCAGTTCCGCTTCAGCACACCTTCATGTGGCACGTTTGAGAAGGTGGAGTCATTCGCGTTCAACTTGAATGCGAACCTCTGGAAGTGAAGGCACCGCCATCGTTCCCGCTCCTACAGTAGGCTGCGGTCAGAGGGGAAATCCCCTGAACAAACAGAGGGAGAAGGAGACACGCAGGGAGGAATAATTATCTCTAAAGTGTAGAAAAGAGAGCGGGATGACAGCGCCAGGGGAGCGTTTCAGAGATCGCATCTGCCCCGCGATCATTACACGGGAGGGGGTTTCAAAACCGGAGGCATGCTGACAGCTGCAGCTTCGCCGGTCTCCTCAACGCACCGTTCCTTCACTCCCTAAACTGCTCAAACGCTATTCTTTCCCTCTGACGAGTGCGTACGGCGGCGGGCCGCGCTAGTCGACATCAAAGCCTGATGGAAGGAGGCACATCGTTAGCGGGAGAAGAGAGAAGCGAGGGAGGATGAAATCGTTTAGACGACGCTGGGGAGAGGGAATTACTACGCCTGTCGGGATGAGGGAAGCGGGCCTGGGAAGAGAGGGAATGACAAGTGGGATGAGGCTGGGATGAAAGGCGGGAACGGGAGCGTACAGATGATGAGATGAATGAAAAAGTCAACATGAGCCAGGAAGATAACAGGAGGCAGCAACGCGAGGTGGAGCAAAACGCAAACGAGGGAAGGATGGACGACGAAGTGGAAGAGGTTTGTGGAGCCCGGGCAGGCTGAAGGCCGTTTCCTGAGCTAATATATGAGCCTTTTCATGTGAGAGGCCGTCGTCCTTGCTCCCTCCCTTCACCGCCCTTTGTTGGCGTTCCCGTCTGCTGCTCTTACTGGTGTCAGCGGGCCTGGCGGACCCGGCTGACAGGCTGGTAAATAGAGGTGAGATAAATTAAGAAACGCTTTAAAACCTGTAACAGCAGCATCATCCTATCACGCTGCACATTAACGCGCACTGGACCGAAAAGGCACGACTGTGCTTAAACGCCCGGCACAGACACTCGGAAGCATTGGCGATGCTCATGACTACAGAAGGTTCCCACAGTAGTTAACAGAAGATATCACCTTTTGTTTTTTATTTTTAATATTAAACTGACATGATCTCCTTCTAACATTTTGTTGTGTTCTAATTTGAAAAGCAAAACTTAATATTAAAAAAATCTTCATGACTTGGAAACATAAAACCCCTTCAGGGTGTCGCCATGGTAACATCTATCCTCCAAAATGCAATTAGCCATTATATGACCCTCCGCGGTCGACCGTGTTTATAGTTTTTGCCTCCAACGTCGCGTTAGTTCTCGGTCAGGTGCCACTTCTATCCGCCGCCGACGAAGAAAAAAAAAACAAAGATAAAAAGAGACAAGTCTGGGAGACAAAGGAGTGACAGGTTCCCTGGCTCTCTGACAGGGATCCACGGCGTTAAAAGGGAAGTTTGTCGTCTGAGAAACACCAGCACAGCTCAGGGATGTGAAGGAAACTGATGACCTTTTTTCCTGTGTGTGCTCCTCTGAGCACTGGGACACAGATATGAAATCTAATTTCAGGTCATATTGATGCCACGTACACGTGCGTGCGTGCGTGCGTGCACGTGTGTGTGCGTGCGTGCGTGCTTGTGTTGTTTACCGTCATTTCCCTGGCTCCCCTCTCTCTTCAGCATCTGTACCGCCCCCACATACTTCTTCAACTGGACCTTCAGGACCTCGTTCTCCCTGCACAAAACATGCAGCTTAAATAGTAAGAACAAAACACTCCCACAGCAATGCACCTGATCGTTTCAGACTTTTAAATGTCAAACGCCCTTGTTAGAATTCATAGACAGGAAAACAGTTTCGCATGATCGTGGTGCGCAAACGGCAGAAATATGGCCGTGCTGGCTGGCAGAGTGAGACAGGTTTGCAGGTTTGTTTGGTTTTTACAGCTTGGGTTTTACCATTACACCAAAGCTGTTTTGGTGAAATTAAGTTTTGCTGGCTCCAGCTAAAGTTTGAGACCCCGCTGCTTTTCCTTGACCTTTATATCAGAGACAAGCTCTGGACTACTGTCATAAGAACAGAAGAATGCTGCTCAGGGGGGAATCCATCTGTTTTAGACAGCAACACAGTCTAATAAATGTTAAAGAGGCAAAAAAGTGTGGATTGTTAGTTTTAGACACTTGTAGAGGGTAAAGGTAAAACTGAGAGGGGTGGACGAGTCACAATGCAGATGATAATGTGGGGGGAACACACACACACACACACACATCCACACACACCCAGAACAACAGGAGAGACAGGAGTTGGTTTTGCAAGGCACCACCGGTGGAACGTCCTCTTCTTGGAGGAGGAAACCAGTCACAGCTACAACCTGGCTCCAAGTCCTTGGTGAGTACGCTGCTTTTGTTGGAGGCCTGCTTATCGGCTCATTCTGCCAGGAGACGTCTCTGATCACATGACAAGCTCTCCCAAGACATGTCCGAGTGGCTGTTATCAGAACCAGCAGCGGGACACTGGCCCAGGCTGATGAGCTTCCAGCCGGTGCACACTGGTCTGGTCACAGGTCCGTGCTTGTGTGCTCGTGCAAAAGAAACTAGTATTTATATGTCAGTTTCTACTGGTACTGGTGGCTCCCAAGGACGACTGAGTAAAATCGGAACTTGTACTTTGAGCACGGATCAAAAGATCAGGTAGTATTTAAAGGACACTGGTGTTGCTCTGTGTTGCCATGACACCCAGGTTTAGGAGCTATTATCACAAAACTTAAAAAAATAGAAAGAAAAAACAGTTTTCTCATCTATCATCATCAGAAATGAGAGGAATAAAGCAGATCTAGCACCAGAAGTAGGGAGCCAGAAAAATAAAACACTAAAAAAAAGGCAGATTACCCAGCTAACGAAAGGGGGATAAAAGAGTGGCACAACGGAATGAAGAATGAACGCAGCTCTGCGTGAGCTTGTCAGGGATTGTTTCAGTCAGGCTACGTGCTGTATTTGTAGTACTGTCCAACGTCGCCTTGGTCCAACCGTTAGTCCATCAGTCAGTCAACAAACCGCTAACCTGAAATTTCATTTCTCTCCCAATTTGCAAAAAAGCTGCTCATTATTGGAAACTTACGATCAGTTTTGCCTGAAAAAGCTCTTTATGGCAAAGCTACTTTAACAGACAACCACCACACTGAGTTTCAGAACAAAGAGCATTAGACCATTGATCTGTCTCATTTCAGAGGCTAATCATTAACTTTGCATAAAAAACAAAGAGAAAAATGATCTGCATGATGGAGTGAAGAATGCGTTTGGATTCAAATTTTAAAAAGTGAGGATGCACACGCTTCTCCCAAAAGATTAAGATGTCTCCAGAAGAAAGCTGCACGTTGTAATTACTCAAGCTGAGCTGAAGCCCTTAGGTGAATCTTCTCTCTTTTATCACCCCTGTGCCTCTTTTTTGTACTTTAAACCGAAATAAACACAGCCAAATTGGTGCATCTTCAGGTACGACTTGGTATTGTGAGACAAAGAGCACAGCTGCGTTCTAATGCTCCCCAGCCCAATTTAACTGGTTTGGGGGGAAAACAAACCTTCAAGTACAACTGTGCACACATATATGGCACATACACACACACAACGGACAACGAGGCTGTAGGTTGAAGATCTACAGTCTTCTCTCCCCCACCCAAAAAAAAGCTCGTTTTGCAGCAGAGAGAGGACGGCGAGAGGACGGGAACAATGTCCAAAAAAGAAGGCATCTGCTCCCCATTTCATGGATGTATGGGTGAATGTGTGTAATGTGTGTGTGTGTGTGTGTGTGTGTGTGTTTCCGCCTGTCCAACCACCCCCTCTCTGTGACGAGGTACCACTTCCTGGCCTGAGCCCACTCGACTGGCCGCTTTCCCATCTTTCTGCATTCTGCTCTGCCAAACCCAGTCTCAAAAGGGGGACAAGAGAAAAATGTGTGTGTGTGTGTGTGTGTGTGTGTGTGTGTGTGTGTGTGTGTGTGTGTGTAATTGCTACTTTACAATTACTCAAATCTGCATTTTACAAGCAAAGTGAAGCCTTTTTGGGGATGTGTATGAGGGTTCAGACTAGGTTCTGAGGTTGGGCTTTGGGCAGCCTGGCTGTGGGCGCTGGTACAGGAACTAACTAACTAACCACAGACAGTTCCTGTGGCGCATAAGGAACTAAACTCAATGTTTAGGCAGTGGGCCCGTGCAAACATACATGTGGAACGTTTCACACAGGCTGCCGTGTGTCAGCATGTGTGTAAAGGTCCCACATTCTCATGTCCACATTTAGAAGCAGCCTGGCCGTACATCTGAGTTTTGCAAGTGAGTAACTCACTTGTGAGCGGCAGCTCAGTTTAGCCCCCCCTTAGCCGGAGCCTACGTCAGCCTAAATCTATCTATGGCGACTCACTCATCCTCCGCCACCCCCACACATACCCAGACTCAAGGCACGCGCGTGCACCTCCTCGGGTTTTAGAGACGTTGGACTATGAGGAAGAGGAGCCTAAACAAGCCATGGTGGACGGCTCTCCCCCCAAACAGTAGAACCAGCCGGTGCTCAAGGTCTCTCCAGAACATCCGAAAAAAAGATCTGTGTCACACACATGCAACAATGTGTCTCTGATTAATTAAAGACGGAGCTTTTGTTTTCAATCGACTAACCAATAGGAGCGTCCAGGCCGATAAATTGTAACGGACAGATTCCCCCTTCACGCCAGCACATCCCATACAACTGGATCCATAGCAACTGTTGCCAGTAGCCTCTTTCCCTCAACGATTCCGTCAGTTGATAGCCCTTATTCAGTGGCTAAAGCTGCTTGTTCGCTGGTATTTATAGCCTCTATTGATCGAGACAGATTTGCCTGAAAAGGAAAAGCGGTGCTTCGGATTGAGCGACGGACCGGAAAAGTTTTTTTTTTGTGTGAGCACATTTGGTCGAAGGCAGAGTCAGAAGAGTCCTTCCTATGATTCATTTGCCATTCAGGCTCCAACGACAACGCCCCATGTGACCATTATCACATTAGAGATAGCTGTCAGCTGCCTCTCCGCCCGTGCACAACTGGTTTCTACACAGCTCGCTTGGGTCACTCGTGAAATCGCTGGTATTTGGCGCCTCGACCTGCCAGAGGAGGCTACTATGCTATTCTTCTTAGAGCCGCTGGAGGATGACTAATCTTCTATTTAAAGTGCTCGGGGCTCAACTCGACACTTCTTCCATGCAGTCAATCAATTGCAGAAGCCGAGGTGACGCAATTTGGCTTTCAAGGAAACGGCAGGCGGTCACTTGCTGCGATAAAAGTGTGTGTGTGTGTGTGTGTGTGTGAGCACCTCAAGGAGGGGCGCAAGTCTACAGCCAGTCTGAGAGGGTGAAAGTACCCCACCGAGCTCTGACATTCTTCCTGCAGGGCGTTTTAATGATGTGGACATGGCGGTCAACCATGTTGCATTTCATGTTTTTCCCTCTCTGTTTAGCACCACAGCCCACGTGAAAAACAACATGTGAAGGGTTCCAGGAAGACAGGCACGATCGGCTCACTCGTATTCCCCCCACCCCCCCCCCCCCTCCGGAACATCTCAACACTGAAGCTCCAATGTGGTGGAATTCGTGCGACACCCAGGGCCTGCACATCACCCCTGGAAGGAGTCAACCAAGAGTGACCTTTGGAGCAGCGAGCGTCGTGGCGTGGGGCTGTTTCCGCAGGCACTACCGGCATCACTCAAACGTCTTCTTTAACGTTTTGCGCCGTAAAGAGCAAAAAGCTTCGTGACAGGGCTGCATGTACAAATGCAGCAACGCTGGGAACGCGGTTTCACCCTGGACCCGACACCACGGCCGATCACGAGGACCTTTGAAGCCTGCAGCGCAGCGAAGGAGCATGTCAGCAGTGTGGCGGTGGGAAAGTAGACACCAGGATAAATAAATACACAAAAGGAGAGGAAAATGGTGAATCTGTACACGATGGTGTCAACAACGCGTCTTCTGACTTCCAGGAGCGGCGGGCTAAAGCCTGCTGGTGCCTAAATAGTCCCAACCATCTGGGGGACATCGAGGGATATGCAAACAAATGGAAACAATGAGAATCCAGTGTGCTTGCAAGCGTTTCAGATGTGGTAGTCACCAGCTGGTAGCAATATTTCCAGATTATATTATATTCATGAGACCTTTTTCTTATCGAGCTCAGATACAGTAATTAAACTAATAACCACACTGCCTGTTCTCCGCTTTGTTCATTTCTTCTTCTTTTACATCCCACAGTATTTGCGGTTTTGTTATTTAAAGGGCACTGCCACTTTTTGATGATCTTATTAAAGTTTTCTCTCATGAACTGCATAACGGAGCAAGTTTCTGCTGTAATTTTACAGAGCCTCAGGTGTAATCGTGTCATTAACGTTTGACATTTAATTCACAACATATCTGAAAAGCAATTATTGTTTACACCACGGCCACCTTGGAATAAAAGAGGGCCTGCTGTTTTTAAATTACAAAAACAAAATAAATGTAAAAGAAGAGGACTCTTCTCTCATCACTTCTCATCATTTATCAGGAAGTGAAACCGGAGCAAACAGGAGACTGCAGCGTTCCAGGTTAGGTTGGGGTTAGGTCAGCTCGTTTCAGCTGGTACCTCTGGTAACGATAACGCGCTGGTATGTTACTCATGGTATTCACCTGGACAGCGCCTGGATCCTGGCAGTGTGTCTCTCTTCCAGCTCTGCCAGTTTCTTTTTCAGCAGATCGGTCTCCTGCCTCAGGCCCGCTGAGTGTTCCATCTCTCCATCCAGCAGATTGCGCAGAGACCTGTCGAGCGCACAACACAGATCATAGCGAAGCCCCCTTGGTTGAGAAACGAAAGACGGGTCGCGAGGAGGGGCCGACCTCCTTTATGTGGTCTATGCTAAGCTAGGTTGTTCTGAAGCATTCGTTCACCGTTTGTTTGCTGAGATGCGATATGAAGAAGCAAAGGGAGAAACATGAGGCTAGTGGCCTTTGTCAAAGCTATTGGATCAAATTTTGAACAGAGAGCTAGCATGAGACGGTATAATTAGGCAACCCCCATCTGATGTTAAGCTAATAAAGCCTTCCTGGGATAATGATGGCAACCATGGGTGCACAGGCTGACACGCAGCAGCAGGGGTGAGAACCGTATAATCTTTTAAATTTGCTGACATTAATGTTCCATCGTTTTCATTTAGGTTGGGATAAAAAGGGATTAACTCCATTAAATGTATTAACCAACATTATACAACACGATCAGGTCTGATAAAAACAAAATAGGAGTGAGCAACATCTCCAGTGGTTTACTGCTGAAAACAGGGCAAAAATAACTCGAATTCTACAGTTTACAACCACAATTTGACATCATTTACACAGAAAGGTCATTTGTGATCTGTCAACGGGAGTGTGAGCATGTGTGTGTGCACACGTGAGCATGTGTGTGTGTTTGTGTGTACGTGTGTGAGAGAGAGCAGCAGAGAAGCAGAATATGTCACCGTACGCGTTTTGTTCCTCCAGCTCGTCCTTCCTGTTCATCATGGCTACGGTTGCCTGACGGAGCTCCGCTGGAGAGAAACAGGGAAGATAAACTGTTTTTATGCACGCTTAACGACAACAATCACAAACAGGAGCGAATGCCACACTGCAGGATTACGCCAACACTAAAGGGCTGGAGATAGAATCTACAGAGGCTACGGGCTGGCGAGTACACCACGTATGCAGTATGATTAATAAATCTGTCTCAAGTGGTCGGATATCTGGATGCAATTCCTGCAGTTTCAAGTGATAAAAATGAATTAAAAACCATCGGATTTAAAGAAGCAGCTTTCAACTGGATCTGCAAGCAGCAGTTCTCCCTACTCTGATCTGTTCACTAAAAACAAGGACAACGGATCGTCTACAAGGTCCACGTTATAGGAAATGCACACAATTCTAACAAAAGCAGTTTGTAAAATGGCAGAGAAGATGCAGGAGTGAACAGACTGTTAGCGAGCCCTATCTCCTCCGGCCTATACATTCCTGACCGGCTAATACGGCGCAACCCTGAGGTGGCTCCCTTTGTTCAGGTCTCATTGTTAAAATGTCAAATCCATAAAATGTAATCGTTAATCACCTCCTTTCATGAAAAAAGCACCCAAAACATCACAGCAAAGAAAGTATTGAGCATTTTCCTTTGTATGAAGCAAAAGGATGAAACAACCGGTCAGGAAAGCTGCTTGCTGGTGGAAAATTGACAAGATGCATCAACCACGAGCAGTTCCAGCCCCCCTCGGTGGTGAAACGGTATGAGTGACCGTCAAAGGCTGATGTTAATCGTCTTCCTGGTGAGAAGATCTGGCAGATCTGGGCTGGGCTGAGTGGCGATCCACCCGGTAATCTCTAGAATTACACACGGAGGTGCATCTGAAGGTGTGACAACCTCTGACTGGGCTGCAACCAGCACTAGCAAATAGAAAAACCATGAGAGAGGGAGGTAACGGAGCCCTTTCTGCATGCCTGAAATACACACACACACACGCACACACACACATACGCAAAAGACCACAGTCCAGTGCTTCATCACTAATGCAGAGTATCGATGCCGCCCCGGAAACAAGTAGGTCTCCTCCAGCCCCGAGATAAGAGCCAGGTTGGCGAAGGGGGGGGGAATAGCCGTGGAGGAGGAGGAGGAGAAGGGGGAGGAGAGCGATGCAGAGTGCAACAGAGAAGAGAGAAGAAAAGCGGAAGTCTATCATTTCCCCGGCTCCGTTTTCCCCATCAACAGGCCAAGAATAAATGTGACCTTTCGCCGGACCACACGTCGGCAGCGGGGGCCAGAGACGAGCAGAGACAGACTCCCTTCTGTCCTCGCAGCGGGGGTGGACACACGGGAGCAGAATGCATGTGCACGCGTGTGCGTCAACCTGCCTGCCTGCCTGCTCCGACGTCTCCATACACCTACAATCTATGTGCGTCGGCCCTCGTGTGAAGGCAGCGTCGCAGTGACGCGTCTCGGAGCAGAGCTGCACCACAAACCCGGCCGGGCTGGCGGTGGCGGGGCGGCTCAGCCAGACTCCACCCGGCTGGTGGAGCCCCGGCGAGAAGATGACTCGTGTACATTTATACAGCTCTTTGTGACCTAATTACAAATGCTGCCAGATAGGAGCAATCTCATCACCACGGCGGAGACGAGTGTGACGGGACCAGAAACACATTTACAGAGGCGATCTGAAAGCCTTCTGTCCACACAGCAGCGCTGCTGCCAGGTCTGCCTTCTTCCACCCTTTCTCTGAGACGTCGGACCTGCTACAGCCGCTGGGTCAGCGGTGCTGGTAAAATCACCTTGATTGAAGGGTGTGTGGCCATTCAGTATCTCCCAGTGGTCCCACTCCTCCTTCCAGGCTACATTTTCTGCCCGCGGCAGTTCTGGGCCGACCAGCTCTGTGTGTGACCTTCCGGCCTCCTCTTACAAGCACCAGTAGATTAGATGGAGTCCCAGTCCTGCTGCTTAAAGGCCATTTAGCTCACTTCTGCCGGCTCTCTTGCTCCTCCTCAAACACAGCTAATCCGGTGGAACATCCATCATCAGTGACTGGGATTAGGACAACTCTCAGGGGGTCGCGCACGTGTTAACACGCCTTTTAGATCTATCACTTTATCCATGTGTGAGGCCGCAGGTATTCACAGATTCTGAACGCGTCTCCCTTCATTAGCTGGACTCTTTTAGGGGGGCAGACAGGTGTGTGCGGGAGAGCTGGCGTGCACACGCACCGGCTCAAGAGCGACACCTGGTGGACGACATGAGTAGCCTCGAGGGCAGGATGGGGGATCCTGCGCTGCTACAAGGACATTGTAAGTTTTAAGAAAGGTGGATAAAGTCATTATTTTTACACCCAAAATGTAATTTAATAATGAATTAATTAATTAATGGAGATTTGGATTCAATCACAAAGAGTCTTTACAGCATCCGCATGCGTCAGGTTGTCAAGAGTCAGGACTCACCCACTGTCATGGCCTCCGGGAGGGCAGGTGGTGGAGGCCCACTGGCCGCCGTGGTGGGCTGTGGGCTGGGGTCCATGCTGACACACACACACCGGAAGAATAATTATCCCCTTAGCTCCCGTTCAGCTGGTTCAAGTTATTCATAAAGCTGATTCCAAATGTTGCATAAATGGCTCACTTGAACGTCGGAGCAGCTCCGCTCCCACAGTTTGCTCCGGGCTGCGCCGCGTCACACCGTGCAGGGAAGGCAGCCGAGTCTTCCACCGAGCTCACTGGGGAAAAACGCAAGCGAAAGTGAAAATGCAGACGACAGAGAAAGTACCCAGGTTTCAAATGAGAGGCACCAGATCACCGCCAACAAGCCGAGAGCAACTTTGTCAGCCAGAAAGAGACTCAAACAAAGAGTAGAAAGAAGAGAAAGTGGAGCAGAAAAACACCAACAGGGTGTTATTGGCAGGACTGTGATCCTGGTGGCTGATTCTGATGCAGGGATGTTGTGCCCGATTGTATCCTACTGCAGATCTGGGATCGTGAGAAACTCAAGGGCTGTGTGGGAGTTCCTGGGAGTTCCTGGGAGTACCTGGCTGAGGGTCCGAGGGGTTCAGAGGAATCAGGATGTCTGCGCTGCAGTGCGCGGCCACGGCCTGTAGGGGGCTCCACGTGGACACACTAGACAGGCTGCCCACAGGTCTGGAAGAGAAGCACAAGCTCATGGTTCTGGGTTCTACATGCCCGTCTGTCTGCTCTACGTGGTTCTGTAAGAAGGAGTTCTGCGTTTAATAAGAATATGACTTCCTTGATGATGTTATTTCGCTCTTTCACGCTCGTTCAGGCCCCGAGGCTCCTGCTTTATATGCATGGGAAGAGCTCTGATCCACCACATCGCAACCGGGAAGACGTCAAAATGGTGCCGTGGTTATTAAAATCCCTCTTAACCAACCACCATGTCTCTGAGGACAGGTCCAGGGGGTGAAGACAGCGGCGCTGCCGCGATGAAGAACAGGCTAGCTCGAAAACACTCTCAGGTTTACTCGGAATATGTTGGCTGAGACTGAAAAGTAGATAAATGTAGAGCGAAACAGTGGGGATGAGAAATAGAATGAAACAAGGAAAGAGCAGCGTAGAACGCTGCTGTTGTGGAACTGATAGCTTATTAGCGATGCAGATGAGAGACGAAACCTTCAAAACAAGAACTGAGTTTCAGTACATCCGCTCTCCGTTCTAATGTACAAGATACATATTTATGAGCGCAGCGGAGCCTGGAGTTCACTGCTGCTACCAGGAGCTGCTTCTGTTTATAGTTTCTGCTTCGTAAAACTGCATTTGGATCCTACAAATGACTCCACACGGTCATAAATGATTCTACTTTTGTCGAATTAAAGAGACATTTTTCGGTATTTTCTAATCACGAAAGTGACGTGAGGCTCGATGTGCTTTGAACACCTGACTCACTGATCAGAGCAGATCCTCTCCTCTTCCTGGGTGTGTGTCCGGGGCTTGTACATCTCCTCCTCTTCCTCCTCCTCCTCCTCCTCCTCCTCATTGTCTATGCTCCTGGTGTCCGGCAGGGAGGGGGAGGCGGTGTGGGCCGTGCGGGAGGGACGGGGCGAGCCCACCCAGCTGACGCTGCCCGGCTCTTCTGTGCCGTTCTGGGCCGAGCACTCGGAGAAGACGGGTTCCAGGGGGTCGAGTCCGTCCTCCACGCTGCTCTGGGCGGGGGCCGTGCGGCTCGTCCTCATCCCAGAGCTCTTCTGAGAGTCTCCCTCGTCCTCGTCCCCTCCGTCCAGGTCGTCGTCAAAGGAAATGATGTTGGTGACTTTCTTTTTCCTCCTGCGCTCCTTCCTAAGCCCGGAGTCTAGTCGGGAGCAGATTCAATCGATAAACTCATTAAACAGCAGGAAAACTGAACCCAGAACTGCAGAACTTTTTGTCTAAAAACGCGACTTTTACATCTTTGAAATCTTTTTCTTCTGTGGGAGCAACTGGTTTTCCTGAAATCCGCTTGACAGTCACTGAAAATAGCATGTGCTGGTTTTATTAGCTTAACTGGGACTGAAAAGGTGGGGATCGCTGTCAATAAAGACCACAGCTAAAGAAAAGCAAAGGAGCTCCCTAGTGCTGATTCTCACCAGCAGAGGTGCTGCGGGGTAGAACAGGTAGGGGGTCCGAGGCTCCGTCCGCCCTGGGGGTGAAGCCCGGCACCACGGAGGTGGCGGTGCTGATCTCTCGGAGCAGGCTGCTGACGCCCTGAGCCGACTCCTTCCACAGGCTGCCGATGCCCTGCGTGGACTCCTTGAGGAGGTGGGACACCGAGGTGCCCGCGCCTCGGCTCAAGCCTCCGTTCAGGTCCGTGTTGTCGATGTTGATGGCAAACAGGATGGAGTTCAGACCTGAGCCAGAGGGAACATGTCTTTCAGGGGAAAAAGGAACCAAAAAGCGGGGAGGCTGAAAGCAGGAAGTGTTGCACTCGTCAATAGTTCAGCAGCAGCTCAGCTTCTAACTCCCACTGAACCCAGTCCTGCTCAACCAGAGTGGAGTCCGTTAAGCCCAGTTAAGCACCCGTCCCTAATGGAGGGGGGGTTGCCAAGTTCAACTTTAACTCCAAATCAGAGTAGAGCAAGAAAAAAACGTGAGCATCCAAAAGTGGGCAGTTCCTGGAAGAACGCCTCCACAGGCTTCATCTTCATTAAGGTGGACCTGAAGTGGGGTTTAGGGCGGAGACCACAAACCAGGGGTGTCCGAACTGTTCCACCAGGGACCGGTCAAGGCCACAGTTTGGCCAACCGCCTGCCTGAAGACTTGGTGCTTGGTTGCACCAAAAACCTGCAGCCGCACGGCCCTGGGTGGAACACTCCGGACCCCCCTGCCATAAACGGTAGGAGGTCCACTCCTCCGGTCCTCCTGAGCTCCAGCGCTGCTTTTACACCCATCGTCACATTAGCACACAGCATGCAAACCTTTGGCAAATATCACAGGGTGATTATGTTGAACATATGTCCACATGCTTGTGTAACCTGTTAGTGTGTGTCTGTACACATGTGCACATCACACTCAGCAAAAAAACAGATTTAGCCCCATTTAGCATAAATATACTCGCCTGCGGCCATGGTGGGGAGCATGCTAGCCTTCTCCTCATCCAGAATAAAAGACCAGTCTTCATAGTAGGTTCTAGAAGCAAGAAGAGAGCCACACTAGCACAGCGGAGGGGGTAGCGAGGCAAAAGAATACACACAAACGTTCCACTAAAACCCTACAGAGAATGGCTTCTGCAAATTTACACATGGGTGAAGTCAACAACTATCTGGGAAAAAGGTGGCGGCGTCTACGAACCCCAGGCGAGAGTGGTCAGCCAGCAGCGAGTGCAGGGAGCGCTCCAGCGAGTGCTCGTTGAGGGCGCAGCGCAGCCAGGCGCGACCCCGGCCGAGCTCGGAGGAAATATGGCGAAGGGAATAAAAGCGCTGCAGCTCGTGGCGGTTCAGATGCTCCTTCACATAGAACCAGAAAGTCAGGTCTGGTGGGAGGAAATAAAGAGGAGGAGGAGGAGGAGGAGGAAGAGGAAAACAGGGACACGAACAGGAATAACGAGCATTATCGTAAGTGGTCAAAAAAATTAATCTGTGTTGAACAGACGATCGGAAGAAGTAAGTAAATAAACCTGTGATGGTCAGAAGGTCGTCTGTCTTTGTGTGTGTGTGTGTGTGTGTGTGTGTGCGTGTGTGCGTGCTGAGGGCAGCGCTCTCAGCTCTACCCTCAGCAGACGAGAGCCTGCAGGAGGCGTCTGAGTTGCGACTTTGACCTGATCTTGTCAGGCCGGCCATTTTGCACCAGGTAGAAAAAGCCCATCACACAGCCCTGAAGGAGGGGCAGATGTCCGTCTGCTGATTTCTACCCAGCTTAAAAAATATCTCTGTCCATCAACTGTACCAGGCATACAGTAGCTGCAATCTACTACTTTAGCTACTCAGTTTAAGTGATAACTGCTCTCGTGAAGGAGGTTAGGTGTGTCCAGAAGACCAGAGTGTTGTTGTTGCCCCGGGTTGTGTGACGTCGGTGCACTTTCCTTGGAGCGCAGCATTCGTACCTCCTTCGTTCTTGCTGCTGAAGCCGGCGGCCTGTTTGAGAGCAGCGGCGGTGAGGGCCAGGCCCCGGGTCTTCCTCAGGCCGTGCTGCAGCACCGCTTCAAACTGTGCACACAGGCAGATGACCCTGAACACAGAGCAACGGGACAGCGATGAGGACCTGTAGGCACAAACTCCGTGTGTGTGTGTGTGTGTGTGTGTGTGTGTGTCTGAGAAGTTCAGCAAACGGTGTTTTCATTCTAACCATGTCAGCAAATACGGATCCTCCCATCAGAAAAGAACTAGTTTTGTAGGTTTTTTTATGTCTGTATATAAAATAAATATTTTTCTGAAAAACAGGGTTTATTATGAAGGAAACGCCGAACGCGCAGATGCCGGGAAACAAGGGCTTAAATAATGGATGAGGAAAACAGAAAGAAAAAGAACTGTAATAGCAGGCAGCATCTTTTACCTGCTGTCTGAGTCTGTGGCGATCTCCTTTCTGCCTCCGAAGCGGATTTGGCACTGAAAAGACAGGAGCGGTGAGACTGTCAGCGGTCGAAGCAGCTTTCTGAAGGTTCAGCTGAAACAACTGATGCAGAAACACAGCAAAGTCCAGCAGCGCTGCTGCGCAGACCGCTGGGGCGTCTGGAACTACCACTACAGCCACACCACGTTAGCGGGACCTTCAGCAACTCCATGTTGCTCCAAAAAGAGACACAACTGCTCAAGTGTGTGAAAAAGATAAACACTTTCTACCACACGTAACGTTCAGCCACAGATTCAACTAGTTTTACTTCCTCCGCTGTTTTTATTTTGTTCAGGACAAACAGAAACTAAAATCTGTATCTTGTTCAAGCGAAATGCTGATTATTTTTAATTAATCTACTAATTAATTTTCATTTGAAGAAAAACAGGTGCTTTTCTAAACATATTCTCAGGTCTTGTTGTACAGTGCTTGGTTAAACACGCGGTGGCCGACCTGTTTGACGGCGTCCAGCAGCCTCTCCAGGAGGTGCTGTCGTTTGGCATCACTCTGCTGACTTTCTGCTGAAGGTGAGACACAAATTCAGGTTTATGGTCAGGTTTGGAGGCTTCCGGCGAGGGAAGAGCTCACAGTAAGGACTGTTTCAGTCACACAGACAGACAGACAGACAGACAGACACACACACAGACAGATCTTATTGCATTCTACATGTTAGAAAATGTACTGTTATCTTAACATCAACAACATTGTTGCAGGAACGGTGCCTTTCATTAAGAGAACTATATTCATCTCAGATGATCTGTGCTTCAGTGGTCTTTGATATTTCTTTTTTTTTAAGCATGCTTGTCTGGATCTCAGCCTGCAATGAAAAAAGAAGTCGGCGTGGAAGAAAGCCGTCCGAGATCAGAAGCTAATAAATCACCTCAAAAGTCGAGGTTTTTTCTCTGAAATGAGCGTAAAAGAGGCGAACTCACCGTTCATCCCGACTGTCGCACTCCCTCGCAGAGACGGTCAAACATGTGACTCGTCCCCTGGTGCAGCTCGATGCTCGGAGGTTAGCTGAACACCGGGGCCATGACGCCTCGGCGGCCGAGCTGGAAGCGCCTGCCCGCGGCCCAAGACCCGACGCTCACACGGGGAACAGAGAGGCCTGCCGGAAGTCCTCCACGGCCGGGCATGTAAGCCTTGTACAAAGCCCCCCAAAATATAAACCGTCCCGAAACATAGGACGGGGTGTGCATTCAGATGCCCCCGTCTGGATTTTGGAGAAAAAATGATTAGAGAAATGATCTTAAAGTGTTAAGCAGAGCGAAACTGTTGGGCAGAAGCGACTGAGCCGTATCTGGGTGTCGCGGTCACGTGATCAAACACACAGACGTCACATGACAAGAAAGGTGTGATGGGAGTTGTAGTTTATTATGAACTTGTTTGAACCACGAAAACTTCTGGAGTCAGTAAATCAGATTTATGGAAATGATTAAGACAAAACAATCAACCCATGAGGAAGTGGACAGTAACCTCTTAAAACGCTATATTTAATACGGCTAAACATTAACTCTGCTTTACTTTAGTAATGTGTTCACTATCGCCTCTTTGCAGAATATGACACTCCAACTCGAAATTTAAACCAAACTAATTCTATACAATATTTGTCTAGCACAATATTGCATAACATACCATAGCACCGTGGGGTAAAACCCGGCAATGTATCCTAGATGACACAATATGCATGATAATTATTTGACATTTTAAACCCAAACGAGTCTAAGTTGCGCCGTTTTAATAGGTAAAGTAAACACATTTAGCTTTTTATCTTTAACACAGAGTCCAGACTAGTTCAACATACTTTCAAATGTATTTTTGATACCCAGTGCAAAATGTAATTTCTATAGTATACTATATATTCCCCCCATCGTGTTTTTCCGGAGACGCAGGGTTGCAGCTGTCTGCCGTGTGGGAGGATGTCCGCCAGCTCCAGCTTCCCCTCACCACCAGCTGGACCAGGCTGACCAGACCTGACAGGGATGCAGCCGGTCAGCAGGCCACAGCAGCCTGCAGGGCGTCTCTGAGAGTCCACTCACGGCTCCACGAGGGACGCCACATTCTGACACGAGTCTGCATTTGAACAGGAATGTTTAGGCCGAATCATTAGAAACGAAGGCATTTAAATTTGAATTAATCGTGTTGTACCGGTTCTCACCACAGGGGGTCAGCACTGTGCACTTGATAGTTTTTCATATAAATGTTTCACAGAGGCAAAAAAAACAACTTATTAAACTACATTTTCTTCTTTTTAGAGGCAGACAAACTTTTACAATTAAAAAAAAAATTAATCCCATTTGTCCTGTATCTTTATTAAAGCAACTGTAAAACAGAATGACTAGTACTGACATTAAAAGGCTGCACTGGACAAACTTCTGTGCAAAGTTCATTAGGAAAATGGTAAACAACAGCTTATCTTTTGCAGCCATAAAGACAAATCAAATAAACAAATATTACAGAGGAGTAAAACATGATCATTCTAATAACTGGCAAAGGAAAGGAAATCTAAAGTCACAAATTATAACTCTATAACATTTATTTACAAGTTCTTATTCATATCGATCATTTCCAGTATCTTGGTGAAACAATTCAGGTCAGTATCATCCAAGAATTTGGAACAGATTAAATATTTTAGTCTATATAAATAAAGAGCCGTTTTAAATTATTAAGCAGAACCACTAAACAGCGTAAACACCATCCTGTCTCTGCTCTGATGATCCAGCGAGGAGTTAATAAAGTTTAAACAGCAGAATCCATCAGCGGAAGCAGAATTACTCCCATTTCAGTTGAACACGACTGATTATTGCATTCAGATTAGTAAAACACACTCTACAAACACACTGGCATCGCTGTGCCCTCAGCAAGGTTGTCACTGAACAGGCCCTCTGGAGTTAATCTGGTGTCACATTTCACCAGAATTCAAAGCCGTTCATGCCGTTACGGACTGGTTTTACATCCCAAATTTAAAAGGAACTGACACATAGATATTGGTTTAGCTTTAAAATGTGTTTATGAAGGTCTGAAACTGGACCGTGGGTCGGTTTTCGTGACGTAACAGAGTCCTTATTTGTTGTTCAGGTTGCTTTTAAAGGTGGAGAAACATCAGCATTATTGTGGGATTTACTGGCAGAAAATCCCCTGAAGATGCGGAGAAACAGCACAGAATCAGAAAGAACATAAAGGCACCGGGGCCGAGAGCGAGGGCGGAGAGCCCTGAGGTGAGTGAGGACGGGCTGGGGTCAGGGAGGGTCCAGCTTTGGAATCCTGATGTCGCTAAATGTGCACTTGAAAGGTGCCTTTTAAAATAATAGGATGTTTACGTTGTACGTAGAAATCTCAGCAGCTCCGTATTTCTGCGACGTTTCCATCTTATCAGCGAGGTTGCGACACGTGGGCCTTATCTGAGCGAGGCTTTGCTGTCTAATCATTGCCAGTGAGTGAAAGCCAGAGGGGACCGGTGAGGAGGAGGCAGGTGGGTGCCTCAGCTCCGGCCTGCGCTGGGCTGACCCGCGTCACACAGACGGGGCTGAGGAGGTGAAGGTGGAGAGCACCACCTCGGCCTGGGCCTTGGCAGGGGCGCGGCGTCCTGCGGAGGTCTCTCCGGCAGCTTGGCCCGTCCTCCTGAAAGACTCCCTGATCCTGCTGGAGAGGCGCTGGGACACGGTCCTCACCAGCCGGCCCAGCCCTTGCTGCTTGGCCTTCATCATTCCCACGTCGTCCTCCAGCTCTTTGGGCGGCACGTCGATGTTCCCGGTGTACCACAGCACCCACCAGATCAGGCTGAGGAAGATGACGATGGCCCCCGCGTAGATGAACAGGTCGTGGACAGAGAAGCCTCCGAACACCCCGGCCATGATGATGATGACGCCCAGGACGTCGTGGGCCAGGGCGAACCAGAACAGGCACATGCAGCGGCCGACCCCGGAGTAGGCTTTCCCCGTCGGCGCTTCCACCTGCACAGACGTCGACCCCGGGGCAGCGGACATGGTCCAGACCGGTACGGGGGAGAATCCCAGGAGGCAGCAGGTGCTTGCGTCGGAATCCAGATGTCGGAAGGCGCGACGGGCGGAGACTGACAGAAACACGCCACCCGGGCCGCTGCGGCCAAAGTACAAGGTGCTGCGGCGGCTGTCGGCCGTCGTAAAAAAGGCCACAAATCAGGCTGGAGGAAAAGTCGAACGGTCCTGCAGGAAATGCACTTTGATAAAGGTGACAGTCCAGCGCAAACAGCAGTGGGTTGAAACTGTGCCTGTTATTAAAGGAATTTAATGTCCATAACTCACCTGTACATCGTCATAATCCACAAATATACTCATATTCATGAATGTAAAGCACCTGTACATACACTATTTATTTTTATTTTGTGTATATAGTGTAAGACTCCAGCAAAAAGATTTTTTATTTGTCTTCTTTTATATTTCAAATTTGTTTTCTCCAATGTTCATGCTGCTGGAACAGTGGATTTTCCCCGTTGTGGGATGAATAAAGTTCTATTCTATTAGTTCTATTCCTGAAATTGTTTGCTCACCTAATTTAAGCAGGACGGAGCTATTAAAAATGACGTAAATAGTCATTTTGTCCAGTTGCTACGTGATTCTTTTCCATCGGGAGCCATTTTCCCGATTTTCTCCGAGTCGTTCCCTCCTCAGGATCCACACCGGGCCCGTCAGCCCCACCCTCAGCCCCCGTCGGCACGAGGCCACAGGGCCGACGCCTCCATCACACCCACCCGCCGCCGCAGCAGCAGCCACCGCTGTGACGGCCCTGTGGAGGCTGGCCCAGCCTGGGGGGGTCCTGAAGCAGCCCGGCGGCCCCACCAGGAGCCGACCCTGCTCCAGCGGCCTCCACAGACCCGTCACACCATCCAGCCGACGCGCTCAGGGCCGCGCTGAAACCTGGGTGGAGGCTCCATCTAGTCCTGTTCCCTCTGACAGCCAAAGGTGGATTTTTCACCAGTTTTAGTAGCAAAGTCCCATTTTATCACTACACTTCAATGGTCCATTAAATAGGCGCGTAGAGGGGCTGAACTGGGGCTGAACTGGGGCTGAACTGGGGCTGAACTGGGGCGGAGTCGTACTTTTGCGGCGCCGTTTGTCATTAAACCCAGCGAACCTTCTCTTGGTGAGGAGGTTCGCTGGGTTTAATGTCGTGGCTCAGTGGTGCACGCTGCCTTTCTGCCTTTGAAAGCTTTCAGGGGAAAAAAAGACATGGGCGGATGGTTCCCGAGAAGGGTTCTACTCAGGTTTAATCTCCCCGGAGGGACACAGGCTAAAACATCAGCGGTTCTCAGAGGCGTGTGGGAGGCGTCCGCGTGGGGGGAATCATTTCACTTTAGGCACTTTTCTTCTGACTTTAGTGTCGGCCTTGCTGGCCTTTTTAGTCTGTCTGTTGGGTGCTTTCGACGTCTGCTTCCTCACGGGGGCTCTGGGGGCTTTCTCCAGCTGCCCTTTCTTGGACGATTTCTACGTTTTAAGAAACAGAAAGAAGAAAAGAAACAAAGGTGGGTCAAACAGCAGATTTCTCCTAAGATCGTTTTGATTATTCTGAGAGTACGTTGGCGATATCACTGACCATCAGTTTGGGCTTCTTACTGGGTGTTGCCATGGGAACCAGCTGTGGAATTTCTTCCTCCTCATCTTCCTCTTGCGTGTTCTCTTTCTGCTTTACATCTGCCGGTTCCTCCTTTACTTCCTCTTTGGTCTCCGTTGCCTAAAAACACCGTTGTTATGAGACATCCGTCTTTCTTACTTCGAGATGTAAATATCAACGTTTAGTGAAGCTCATCGATATCCAGGCTTCAGAAACTCAGTCTAGTTCAAGCCTCACTAACTGCTGATACACTTGAGTGACGGCTGGTGCTTTTGGTTCCACGTTAAACTTCTCAGTTGCTTATCTCGACCAAGCCGAGCAGCGGCTCCGTCAGGCTGGCCTGGCCAGTAACCCTTCAGTTGGATCCCTCTCTTTATTTAATGAACCTACCTAACTATCTCCAGCGTTGAACCTGAGGAAGCGCAGGCTTACCTGTTTTTTGCGGGGGGCTTTTGCCGGTTTCTCCTCCTCTGGTTGATAGAGGTGGCTCAGCCCTGAGTTGTAGATGGGCAGAGCCACCGACTCCTGGCTCTTGATGTGGATGACCTTCATCACTGGTCCCTTCTGTTAACAGTGTTCCAGAGGGAACCGGGTCAGACAACGGCGTGCACCAGCGGCGGACAGGGAGGCACGGACGACGCGCCACTCTGCTCCTCCACACTCACCATACGGATTTTCTCCATTACAGTCTTGACGGCTGCTTCCACGTTTTCGGTCACCTCGTCTGCCGTCATGCCAGAGTGGCCAACTCGGGCCATGCTACAGGACAGGACAGGACAGGACGGCCGCGTCAAACAGGGCCGAGTGCACGCACAAGCACCTAAATGCACATTTCCCAACATTCTAATGTTTCAAAGTTGTAGAGACAGGCTCCACAGAGGGGGGAGGTCCATCTGGATACACAGTGAGTCGTTCTAGCACCATCTGATACCCAATCTGACCACTCAGCAGAGTCCACTGGGTTGCTGAGAGGTGCAGTTACTAATCGTGGTAACGACAGCTTTCCATCAGGAGTAGGATGAAGAGTAGACTTGATCTCACCAGCAGCAGCCCTTCTTGGTAACCTTCAAACTGGTGCCCTGGACCAGGCGCTCCACCTCTCTGGCCACGTTTTTGCTCTGCAGGTTCACACACAGTGGCTCTCTGGTAAAAGCATTAACAAAACAGTGGGGAGAATAAATGCACAGCAGCATCACACCAACCCACAGCTTGAAACAGGTGCATCTAGGTTGGCTTTCAAAGGCTAAAATGCAAAAACGTACTTTTTCCTGTCGTAGAAATGTTTACCAAGATGAGACGGCAGCAGGCGGCGGATGCGGTCATCTGAAAGGAACATGTCGAAGTTGCCGAGAAGACGGCGTTTGGCTTCGAACGGTTTGTACTCCGTCTTCAGGACTTTGTACGGGATGATCTGCACAGAAGTGAAGGAGAAAAAGAAACATGAGGTTATTCAAATTGCTACTGAGATACAACTAGTGACTTCATTCACGCTGCACTCAAGACTGCACCTCGGTGATATTTTTGACTCCTTTCTCCTGCAGCAACCTTTTATAAAACCTCTGGGTTTGCTCGGGGCTCATCTGCGGCTCGTCCCGGGTGAACAGGCACACCTCATCGGTGTCGCTCCGATGCTTATGGGGCAGAGGTCTGGAGGAGAAAGGGTGAGGAGATTCAGGCGGGGAGGGTCAGAGGGAGCCTAGGGGCCCTGCCTGCTGGACCCACATGCGGATGGTCTGGGACTGTCTGGGGACCCTCCAGAGGGTGAAGAGCAGGCCCAGCTGCTGGCTGTCGTCCGAAAGCAGAGGCTGACGGCTCGACTTGGTTTGGCTCTTCATGAAAGCCTGTAAGGCCTGAACGGCCTTTTTGACCTAACAAAAAAAAAAAACACGGAACCTATTATTTGGTATAGATATCATAGATGCAGTATCGTAGTATCAGTCATCATCGAATTATTCAGGCTATTACTTGTTAGCCTCGCTGTTAAACCGTTGAGCAAACAAATGAGCAAATGCCAGCTGCTCTGGATGCAAGTAGAATAGTTATTTTTTAAGCCTTCCATCGTTCTAACATACAAAATAGCTCAATGGATCCTTGATGAAGCAAAACAGAGGTATTTTCCGTACCTGTGCCAGGTCTAACTCGACCTGAGTCTTTTCCGCCCATGCCGCCTGCTTCACGTGCACACCAGTCACGCGTGCGCAGTCTGAGGCTTCTTCTTCTTTGGTGTTTAATGTCACCTTTTATGCTGCGTTATTGCCCCCTTGTGGAAAACTTGCCAACTTGCACGGATTCTCCATTCGGACTACAATTGTTTCCCAAAAAATGTTCTAATCAAACTAAGCATAAATCTCGGTGTCTCCTACACGCAAATGTATTTACATAAGACATTATTATTAAACCTACCTTACTTATCACATTAATATTTGTGAAAACATGTAATAGCAAAGTTTTATAAACTTTAATGTCCTACTGTTAACATTATTGATAAACTGGATAGTAACCAGACAAACCAAATACACCTTTCTCTTGTAGCATGATGTTTTATTTTCACTTTAGATCGTGTAATAGCCACATGTGTCAGTTTGTGACTTAGTCCATTGCTCATCTGGGAAGTGTGAGACCAAGCTTGACATTTTGGTACCGCATTTATTAGAAACCAAATAAAATGTCCACCGGATTCTTAATTTCGCTCTGGAAAAAGGAGATGAACTGCATTTTAACCCCCGTCTTCTGCAGAATGTTAGCGTTAACATTTTTTCCTCATGTCTCTTCAACACTGCATCCGCCTCTGTTGGCCCGCCGTTCGCCGGGGTGGGACTGGAAGGGCAACAAGTAGCTACATTAGTGGCATAGCTGAGCTCTCAATATGAGAAAGCTGACACACTGGACTGGTCTCCCACTTCATGGTACAAAAAAACAAATTCAGTCTCGCCAGCTTCTTCTGACGCTTGTTTCGTCTCCGTCCTTTATTTTCTGTGTTCTCCTCTTCAGCATAGTTGGGTTTAAAGAGAGAGACGCTGTTTTAGGTCGCCTCTCTAGCAGCATTTCTCTTCTGGAGTCAATCAAAGAACTTCATGCAGGCTGCCGTTGCAGCATTTAGTCCTTTTCTGGTACCAGCTTCAGCACCTTGCCGATAGCGATGGTTTTCCCTGGGAAAAGGATGGAAAATAACTCAGGTGTTTGTAGATCTTCTACTGGGTTAAACAGATTTCTCACCAGTTTTCCTACCTTCGTCTCTCAGCGTGAATCGCCCCATCTGAGGAAAGTCTTTGAAGGTCTCCAAGCAGATGACTCCCGCTGCACGGAGCCGAGCGATGCACACCTGCTCCTGCTTCACAAAACGGGGCCGGATCTTGCTCTTCTCGCCCGTCTTCTTGTCCACCAGACAGATTAAGGCCTGCGGAGGGGATATGAAGCATTCCACTGCGCTTCAGAGAAACCATGTGGCCACTCAAAGAGGGAGGCAAACACAAAACGGAGGGAACACAGCCCGCTGGGCTCGACTCACTGTGATCTGCACTTCTTCTATGCAGGTGTGGATGTGGAGGACCGCGTTGTAGCCGGGACAAATGATTGACTTGTGCTCGATGATGACGATCTGGAATCAGCCCAGAAGCAATACCCAAACATTCCATTCTGGTGCCTTAGATCCCACTGTTTTGCCGAGTGGAGGCGAACCCGAAGCGGCTGGCTTTACCTGTGCGTCGAAGGTGCGACCTGAGTGGCAGAGGTTGTCGGGGCTGCAGAGGATGAAACCAGGGAGGATTTCTTCCTCTTCGATGCCCTTCAGCCTCAACTTCAAATTCTCCCCGGGACCTGCGTCGTCCGTCTCCACATCATCACTCAACAGGTTCAAAACCTCCACCGTGTGCTGCGCCAGCAGGTGGGACAGACTTTCATTAAACGTCCCCTCCTTCTCCCCCTGACTTCAGGACATTGACGGGAACGGAGGCCTGGAGCGGAACCAGGCAGCACCTCACCCGGTTTGGCATCATGATCAGCTGCTGGGCTTTGCTGATGGATCCCGACTCCAGCTTCCCCAGGATCACGGTGCCCATGTCCTGCAGACAACAGCCCAAGGACAAAAATAGGGATCAGGTCATTGTTTGGCGTTAGATGCTCCGTTTAGGTAAAGACCAGGGTCCTGGAGGCTGCAGCAGTCGTCTACGGAAATACCGGATGTGTTCCGGCGCTTCACCTGTTAGATTAGATACAAAAGGAAGGGTTTGTCGGGCTGAAGAAAGCCATCAGTCTGTTTCATACTGACGGAAACGACCACTGCACATCACAACGACCTACGACCAGAACACCAGGCTCCCATCTCATCAAAGAGAAACGACTGTTTAAGCAGCTTAAAGGCACAAATGAAGAAAAAAGACGATTAAATGTAGCAGCCAGAGAAGCAGCGCCAAAATCCTCCGGGAAAAAATTGGAACCACTTGTGAGGTAAAAACTGCCAAGAGCTGAATTACATTTGCAGACTCCTGTGTGTGTGTGTGTGTGTGTGTGTGTGTGTGTGTGCGTGTGTGTGAGTCAGAGAAACAGACAGAGGGGCAGGGCGGTGGAGTCTAGCTGCTCACCTTGTACTTGTCTACGATGGGGAGTCTGACCGGTCCGTCGCTGGATCTGGTGAAGTTTGGCAAACTGTCCAGATGGGAAATAAAGGGCAATCCTCTAAAACAGGAAAAAGGAGGACAAGAAAGTCTGAACCGAGGAGAGCAAAAGCTTGATTCTCTGACCGCTACGCTGCTCCTCGTGAATGAGGGTCATTGAGTTTCTACTTTCTTTCATTTGGCTTAGTTTTTAGGGTTAGGGTTTGCTAGTCTTTATTAGTTGTCATTCTTTTAAAACATTCTTTTAAGTTTAGTTTTTGCATTAGTTTTAGTTTTTTCATATTTTAAGTTATTTATTAGGTGCATGACACAAACTAAAACTTCAAAACAGTTTTAGTTTGTTTTATTTAGTTTCACAAACATGTAAAAAAAGTTTTAGCTGATTCTATTTTTTCTTTTTAATGATAGTTTTCTTTATCTCAGGGAATTGTTTTCCCCTCCTCGCTGACCCGGAGCGTGGTTCTGTTCTGCAGCACGGCGTCGGCGGTGACCTACGTGTACCAGGGGCATTCGGCTACGGGCTCCTTGAGGTTGGCCCCTGTGAGTCCAGAGCAGGGCATGAAGTAGATGTCCTTCTTGGGGTTGAAGCCCACCTTTTTGAGGAAGGGCACCAGCTTCTCCTTACACTCCTCATACCTTCAGGACAGGAATGAAAATGACCGACGGCACGCTTCCAAAACGACTTTGGAGTGGAAGGATGGACGTTTCTTCTGTAAACCTCTCCAGGCTCCAGTTGACAGTGGGGTCGTCCATCTTGTTGACCAGAACGATGAGATGTTTGACCCCGGCTGTTTTTGCCAGCATGGCGTGCTCCCGCGTCTGGCCGCCCTTCTCGAAGCCCGTCTCAAACTCCCCCTTCCTGGCTGAAATAACCTGACCCATAACCGATGAAAGGGGAGCCGAACTTTAAACTGATCATATAATAAAGAGGAATAAAAACGTGGGGGTTGCTCTGGAGATCGCATCGGGCTCACCAGGACCGCCAGGTCGGCTTGCGACGCTCCTCCGATCATGTTGGGGACAAAGCTCTTGTGTCCAGGGGCGTCCAGGATGGTGAAATGTTTCTTCTCCGTCTCAAAGTAAGCTCTCCCCACCTCCACCGTCTTCCCTTTGTCCCTCTCCTCCTGGTTTGTGTCCAGAGCCCACGAAAGGTACCTGTGAGGAGGTTCACCAGCCTAATTACTCTGAAACAACCCAGAAAAATGAATCTGCACTTTTGACTTTGCTGTAAAGATGCAGCACAGGTCGGTGCGGACAGCAGCCGGAGGGGAGGGAGCTCACCACGTCTCCCTGTTCTTTTCCTTTGCTTCCCTCTCATATTTCTCCAGGGTTCGCTTTTCCACCATTCCAGTTAAATACCTTGAGAAGACAAAAAGACAGCCAGAAGTAGCAGAGGGATTATAGAAAAGGGGCTAAATGAGATGAATTGCCTTGTTTTGTGAGTGCTCCGTGTATACTGGCAGAATTCCATCGCTTACATGATCTGTCCCCCGATGGTTGATTTACCAGCATCTGATGAATGAAAAGACATGTTAATACTTTACCTCTGTAAAAAAAACACCTTCAAGAAAAAGGAGACCCACCCACGTGACCGATAAAGACCACATTGACGTGTTCTTTCTTAGGTGCGTCTGGAGGCACTGAAGCCACCTTCGGCATGGGAATCTCCTCCTCCTCTTCCTCCATCATCTCCTCGTCCGGCTTCTCCTGGCCATCCATTCCTGAAGCAGCGTTTTCCTGCTCGCTGCTGCTGCTTCCTCCACCTCCAGTGTCTCCTCCTCCGCCTCCTCCCGGCTCTTCCTTCTGCTCCCATGATTCCTCCTCGGCAGCCATGTCTGAATCGGTGCTTCCGTTCTCCACCGGCAGAGCTGGAACCACAGACTCCACCTGTTAGTTCTCTGCAGCTTCGGGACTGGACGCCACAGACGAGCCAGAGCCTCCAGACTAACTTGTAGAGCAATCTGACCCTTGACTTTGCAGAAGGTTGAGCAAATGCACGGTCACACCGATGCAAAGTATGAAACCAAGCGTGGAAATGTGTGTTCCGGGAGGACATTTTCTGTGTATCAAAACAAGTCCAATAAAGCCGTCGTGTCTTTTTCAGGGCTGGACGGTGGCCCAAGCACATGGGTCCACCAGTGACACCTGAGAAACGACCTCCCAGCCTTCAGCTCAGTGTCTCCTCTCTGGTCTCCATCAGGATTCCTCAACTCCCGGCAGGTTACACTTGAGCCTTAAATAACCCCTGTGCTGGCTGGCAGCCTGCTTATGAACCACCAGCTGAACGAGCAGCGTGTCAACCTACCGACTGTTTCTGTCACCTCCATGTAGGTAACCGGATCCTGGGAACCTTCGGACAGATAACACACGACGTCAAACTCTCACAAATCTTTATTAGACTAATAACAGTACGTTTTACAGTTTGCGTAGGATCGTGTCCCTGTTCTAAACATGTCATTAAAGAGTCGAAACCCAAATTAGTCAACTTGTTGAGCAACTGGTCAGAATGGGAGAACTGGTGCCCGTCTGGGCTGAGCGCAGGCTAACTTAGCTGCGTTAGCAAGCAAGCTAACAAGTTAGGCTAACTTCCAGCAGCGGCCGGAATTCGCTTACCTTCCGACGGCGGCATTCCCACGGCACTGGCCTGGAGGAAGGTCGGCACGAAGACCGGAGCATTGGGGTTGGGAACAAACGGCTTGGCGTTCACGTTGAGAGCTGCGAAGGCGGTCGGGAGCTCCACCGCAGCACTCGGGGCCTCAGCATCCTCCTCCAACTCCCACGAATCCGGGGCTGTGTCTGGCTCCATCACGGCTTGGCCCAGACTTGACGAGCTTTCGGTCACCGGAGAAACTGGACCACCTCCGCGGGGCTTCTGGGCTTCTGGCGCGTTCTAGACTCTCGGCAGCGGGTTCGCTGGGGTTCCCATCGCTCCGTGGAGCCGCGCTTTGACGGCCATATGGATCCCGCTATGGACGGCGAGGGGCGCCCCGCCGCTGCAGGTCCCAGAGGCGCCGCTAGGGGGCAGTGTCAGAGCCCGCTCGGGCTACCGCCACCGAGCAGCGACCACAGAGAGAGAGACAGGCGGAACAACCAGCCTGTAAGCAGATTCTCACCGTCACCGAGCTCACGGTGGAAACACAAAGATGCATTCATAGAACTCATCAAATCATGCTCTGTAAAACATGTCCTACAGAAAAAAACAGGCAAAACGTTAGATTGTAGAGAGCAAAAATGCATGTGTCCAATAACTGGACAGATATTATTCATAATTATTCTATTCTATCAGTAAATTATTTCTTCATATTATTTTTATTGCAATAATAGTGCTCGAACTGAACATTAGTTGTAAATATTTATTGTATCTAAAAATAAAACTACTACATTTTTATTGTCATAAATATACATTTTTGTTTAGTTCAAACATGACCAGAACACCTAATAACACCTCAAACACCTTGAATGGAACATTTTCTGAAACTGCATAAACAGATAGATTGAAACACTTAAACATTTAGCTGGTGCAGGTGGCAGACAAACCCTGGGCTCACTCTTTGGCATCGGTCACTCCTCCAGCAGAGATGGAGAACGTGGCCTCGTTCTCCGGCATGTCTGGACTGAGGAAAACCAGCACAGAGATCAGAGCAGCATTTGTGTTGCCCAGAGACAGCTGCTGATAAGGATGGAGGGATAAATGGATAGATAGTTATCTTCTCTACAAAGCCGACCTACCTGTCGAATATTTTAGCTATTCTCATCTCTGCACGGCCCTTCCGTAAGCTGATCCTGGTGGTGGAGGCGTGAGCCAGGATGTGCCCACCGATCGGCTTCTTTGGATCAGCCTGAAACCTAAAATAAAGTAATAAATAATAATTTAAATATCCTAGACCATATTTTCCATCCTCTTCTGTCACTGATGTAATAATGTATACGTTCAAAGCCAAAAGCACACGTCAACCATGAAAAGCCGTCTTGAGTATTTCATTTGAACCAGTCGCACCAATAGTAGAATAAGACATTTTGCTGACGTGTGCGCCATGTGTCTTACGTCATTCCTGAGCCAGGATCAGCTGTCATCTGGTTGGTGATAAACACTGCAACATTGTACTCTAAAAAGACCCAGACACACGCGGTCAACCCAAAGAACATCGCCCAGGTAATGAACACGGTGTAACTTGCTGCCACAGTGTTGGTGCCGGATAAATCTCCACACTGTGACACCTTCAGAGATCTTCTGCAGCCTGGAGAGCATCTGGGCCAGCTTCTGCTGCCGCTCAGCCAGCTCGCCCCGGCCAGAGAAGTCCACTCTGAACAGAGCCATGATGGAGTCGACGACCTGACAAGCAGGAGAGTGAGAGCACAGCCCCTACGTCACTGCTGGAAGTCAGAACGGGACTGTAGCGCCTTTACCTACCAGCAGTTTGAACACTCCGCCTTCCTCGTGAAATTTTGCTGCTACAAAGTCCAGCAGCTCCATCTGATGCTCGCCTGGTGACAGAACGTAAAACATGCAGACGCAGAGAATCTGTTATTGTCAGGAGTCCTCAGCTACTGCAAATGTCGGTGACAATAAAAGAAAAGTAGGACGTGTTTCGCACTGGTATAGGCCCGAGCATACAGCACATTATCCAGCACAGCTTCCTGGTCCACGTTAAACCTGTCAGCGATGTCACGCAGTCGGTCTGGACGGCTGGAATCAGAGTCAAGGCCAGTTGGAACAAAAAGGAACCCACACATGAGCGCTTAACAAGCCCAGTTGCATTTTTTTTACTTCTGCTGAAAAATAATTGCGTAAAACAACCAAATGTATTGTTCCATGAGCCTTTTAGCATCATCCTGAGGATACAAGGTGTTCTCTGTGTCAATGAAGATGACTTTCCCACCTGAGTAGCCGTCATCACCTGGCAATTGGGAGGTGACTGCACACAAACAGCGGGGAAACACAAGTCTACACACCTCGTTCCACAGACAGTCATGTGACGACCACATTTCCACAGCTCCATCCTCACCACAGAGGGTGTGAGACAGCTGGGTCTTCCCTGTGCGGAACTCTGTGAGAGGAAGTAACGTTGGCACTTTTGAGATAATATTCAGGTGTAGCAGCATGAATATTTTTACTAATAGGAGTCACCTACCTCCGAAGGCCTCCGTTATAGCCATGCTCTCAATACCACCGCCCAAAAGTTTACTGTAGGAAAGATACATACGATGCATGAGGCATTAGATCAACCAGCATTTGACATGTTCCTGCAAAGATGTTATACCGGACTATAGCAATTAAATTTTTTTTTTTTTGGTTACTATTTTGATGTGAAAGGTAAAATAAAATTCTACTCAAACTCCTGGCTCCCGGTGGTGATGTGGAACACGTGCTTCCTCTTTGCACTGTACTCAGAAGCAGTCTGGAAACCAACATTCTGTAATTATACAATTACCATACGTTTCTCAGATAATTTAGGGCTCTTGGCTCTGTGATACAAATGAACTTTGGAGACCAGTTTTACCAGCATTTTTCCAGCAGCTTCCTTGATTTTGTCCACCTTTGCCTCGGACAGGCCCTTGATGTTGCACAAAGCCTTGCGCGTGGTCATCTGGATCCCCTTCACGGTGCAGATACCCGCCGACTTCATCTTTTTGATGTCTGCCATATTCTGAGAGTGCAATTAAAAACAGTTTTTATTTGATATAGTGGCCCCGATTGGTAAAATAAACATATGCTTAAACCTGCGAGAATGTAGGGTTTTTTCAAACAGTTGACTCACAATCCCGTGTTTCTGTAAGAGGTCGATGTCCTGGAAAAATGACTCCTAATTGAATTGAAAGGAACAAAAAAAATATAAAAGATCAGTAATTATGTAGCTTATAGAGTGTTTGGGTGCATTTTATTTTTTAATAACTATATTTCAAAAGCAGCATGCCTAAACCGACTCCCTTAATGCTGATGCGCTGTTACATAATTAACCACAGTTATGTGGTTGGGAACCATGTTCAGTATGGTAACTTCATGTTTCGGATATTTGCATATTAGTAATATTTCTCTGATTTTACCTCATTGCCATTGTTATATTTATTCCGCCCTTTTTGTTTTTGTTAACTAAATTGACTTAGAGAAACGCCTATTTTTTAAGTAAACGAATAGAAACTCTCTTCCAAGACAAATCTTTGATAAGCCCACCTCGTCATCCAGGAATCGGGCATCATCCTCAACAACCTGGTCCTCTATCACCTTCATTTTGATGTCCTAAAACTATGAAGAATTGTTAGAATATGACTGAATGACGCAGTCTTTTAGCTAAAAGCTGTAAAAATGTGTCTTTATAAACGACAAACTGCGCTCGTGCGCGCCACAACTGGCGGGAATCTCGTGCGACTGTTGTTGATGCGTTCAGGTGTAATCGAAAATCGGAAAAGGCAAGATCATCATTTGATTTCTGCCAAGGTGGAAAACTGCACACTTGTTCTGTCATGATACTTTTGGGAAATATTTTGCCATGTATGTCAAAGCATATTGACCAACGCCAGCAAACGATGCTGACAGACTTTAGTAACATACGTTCTGAGAAAAAAAAAAGCTACCTTATTTTGTATTATATAAATTTATGTTTAACTTTTTCAACCGGTTCGCCTCTCACGTTTTAAATGGAATAAGTGGGACATTGGCGCCGCCTAGCGGGCGGCTGGGAGATTGCCTCCAGGTTCACGTCAAACAGCGCCTCTGGTATTTGCCGATACTGTGTTCAATGAACCCAGTTCTCAGTTCTTCAGTCCCTGCGTGTCCTTAAATTATGGTTCTACCCATATATGGCTTTATTATATAGCAACAATTAATATCTGCAGAAATTGAAAGGTAAAACCTGTTTAATGATTAGTGACAATGAGAATTTGAATGGGCACAATGACAAATGTGGTCATTCTTTCTCCGTGAGGGCAACAGTGGTCACCTTTGTCAGAATTTGTCTTCAGCAATTAGGTGTAACTGAGTGATATGCATTACTGGAGCTGCATTGTAGAACGTATTCTTTTAAAGAGAAATCTAACAAAAGCCAACAACTGTGACTAGATAAACAGTGATGTAAAGGTTGTATGAGAGACATTTTGTGTGTTCCACAACAAACTGGATATTTGTCAGACAGTTTATTAAACCAACTATGACAACAAATGGCAAATATGCAAAAAAAAATTCCTGTTCCTTAAACTGCAAACACAAACAAGACATACTTTTTTTTCCACTTGTCCTAGAGAAAACATGAATGTTGATAATGTCATATATTTTTAAAAAAAGAATGAAGCAGTGCTCCAGGAAAGAAAAAGTCTCTGCATGACGTTGAAGTAAGGACAGGCAGTGAGAAGGTCTTAACGATTTGCACATCATCATCATCCTCCTCTTCATTCTCGTTAAATGCGAATGACAGCGAACGATTCTTCACTGTCTTCTGTGGACTCTCTGTCTCTCCTTGTGACCTGTAGCTTAGGGTTTCTAACTGCAGCTCTCAAACTCCTGTTGCTCCCTCTTGTCTCTCATATCTTGCCAGGCGCTGGAGGCATCATGTTTTGCAACCCACCAGACATTCCGGTGTTGGGTCCCAACAGGATCTGTAACAGGTTGGATAGGGGGAAGGTGTGTCACATTTAATCTGTCCCCTGCATCAGCTGGACCTTCGCCTCAGGGGTCTCCGCCATGTCGGCTCACCTGTCGCTGCTGTTGCAGCTGCTGCTGCTCCAGCTGTAGTCTTTCTGTCTCAAACACGACGGGCAGCACCAGGATCATAAAGGAGGTCGTTCCCACCCAGAGCGCCGTGCGGGAGAAACTGAAACGTGCACGTTCTGTTCAAACGTTGCTGTTGGTGTGGGTTTTCCTGCTCGGTTATTGACTGCAGTGCTTCAGATACGTACCTGTAAAGCTTCTTAATCAGTGAGACTGAGTACTGCGCTGAAACGTCGGCACCCGTACGGACCGTTTCAGGAAACATCTCTGTCAGGCCCCACAACCTTTCAGCCAGTGTCTCGTCCATCTTAAGAAGGCAAATACGAAGCAGAGATGAAACCTCGTGACGCCTCCCTTAATGTTGATAAAGCAGGAGAGTTGCTGTGTTCTGGACTTTCGAGTTGCCAGCTGGTTAAACTTGGGATCTAGTTCAGCAAACCAGGGGGAAATTCCATGCAACCAGCGTTCACAGTAGCTGCCACATGTCATTTCAGGCCACCATGGCCTAATTTTGTCCAATTTGACAACCAATCCAAAGCTGTTCAACAGAGCTTTCCTTAGGGAATTTTCAGTAAAGTAGAGAACAAAAAAGATCAGTCAGATGTTTTTGAATTAAAGATCTGACTAAATTTGACTAAGAATAGAAGAAGCAGTAGTTACTGTGCAGAGTGGTTGCTTCCTTTTGGTTTTAATAAAATGTAGCTTCTGTACATCTTTCAAAGAAATAGATCCCCCGACACTGACAGACAGCAGAGAATGAGTAGGCTTCATTAGTGGCTTTGTAATAACCTGAGGGAGATCCTAGCTTTGCGTTTCCTTCCTCACCAGGTCAAACTCGTCCCAGTCCTCCCGGAAGTGACGACACCGACATTTAAGTTTAGCCAGGTATCGTTAATTTGGTACTCTAATATCTTTTTAAGGCGTTTAGGTAAAAAAAAATATGATCGTCAAATGGCTAAGTTTTTAACAATACACAATTTTAAATGGTATAATCTCGGAACGTTGCAGGAAGGTTGCAGATATACTCCACGAAGAAGCGATTCATTGGTAGGCTAACTTGGCTAATCGGTTAGCCGGCATGGGTCCAGCTAGGTAGCTACAAATGTCAAAACAACCACATTTTAATTCACATTGCGAGCTACACGTGCTGATTAGTCACTTACGTCCTCATCTTCATCGTCGTCAATCTCGTCCTCTGGAGGTCGGGCAGATACCGGCGCCGCAGATGGTGAAAGCTCCTCGATTGCAGCCATATCTGTTAGTGTGAGAGGTTCAAAGACGGATGACAGGAGCGAGCCAGCGGTCACAATCGGCTTCTCCGGGCAGCGGGGTGCGCCCCCTGCCGGCGCGGCTGCCTCAGCACGTCGCGTCGAAACTAGCACAAGTGTAGGTTTACGACACTGTCTTTTCTTATCATTTTCCCATAATAAAGTGCCAATGGGACCCAAGAGTGGGTCAGAATATAAAATATTTTAATACCAACATGTGAAACTGGACCGCCTCCGCGGGGCTTCTGGGCTTCTGGCGCGTTCTAGACTCTCGGCAGCGGGTTCGCTGGGGTTCCGCCGCTGCAGGTCCCAGAGGCGCCGCTAGGGGGCAGTGTCAGAGCCCGCTCGGGCCACCGCCACCGAGCAGCGACCACAGAGAGAGAGACAGGCGGAACAACCAGCCTGTAAGCAGATTCTCACCGTCACCGAGTTCACGGTGGAAACACAAAGATGCATTCATAGAACTCATCAAATCATGCTCTGTAAAACATGTCCTACAGAAAAAAATAGGCAAAACGTTAGATTGTAGAGAGCAAAAATGCTATTATTCATAATTATTCTATTCTATCTATCATTTATTGTATCTAAAAATAAAACTACTATATTTTTATTGTCAATAATCTGTAAAAATGTATTCCAAACTAACAAATATACATTTTTGTTTAGTTCAAACATGACCAGAACACCTAATAACACCTCAAACACCTTGAATGGAACATTTTCTGAAACTGCATAAACAGATAGATTGAAACACTTTTAAACATTTAGCTGGTGCAGGTGGCAGACAAACCCTGGGCTCACTCTTTGGCATCGGTCACTCCTCCAGCAGAGATGGAGAACGTGGCCTCGTTCTCCGGCATGTCTGGACTAAGGAAAACAAGCACAGAGATCAGAGCAGCATTTGTGTTGCCCAGAGACAGCTGCTGATAAGGATGGAGGGATAAATGGATAGATAGTTATCAGACGTAGCACCCACAAGCCCTCATCCTCATCTCGGGTGACTTCAACCACGCCTCGCTCTCTGACACATGCTTCCTCGGTGCAGAAGGAGCCTCCACAGAGGAAGATGGTTAAAGTCTGGACTGAGGAGGCCAAGCAGCAGCTGAGGGACTGCTTCCACACCACTGATTGGGATGCTCTCTGCAGCCCACACGGGGAGCACATCGACGGTGTAGCGGACTATATCAACTTCTGCGTGGAGAGCACCGTACCATCCAAGCCCTTGGTCATCCCTGATCTGAAGGCCCTGCTGAAGGAGAAGAGGAGGGCTTTCACTTCTGGGGACAAGGAGGAGCTAAAAAGGGTGCAAAAGGAGCTGCAGGAAGGAGCGATACCGCTGGTCCTTTCCCACAGCCATCAGACTGCAGCATCCTAGGTACACCCGGATCCTAGGTACCACGCCAGGACTGCCCAGTCACATGCCCTATAACTCACGTACAGTATATATGTTATTTCCATAATTCATATTCCATAATTCATGTACAGTTCCTGTATATATGTTATTTTCTTATTTATCCTATCCTATTTTATTATGCGTATATAGAGTTTGTCTTTTTTTTTTCTTATTCCTCTATCTCTATTCTTATTTTTCCTGTAATTTTTTTCTAATATTTCTTATTGTATTGCTGCTGGAACAGTGCAATTTCCCCGTTGTGGGATAAGTAACCATATTTTCTGTTCTATTCCGTTCTATTCTACTATGTTCTGTCCTGTTCTGTTCTATGACCAGCGGGAGTCCTTCTGTATTATCTATTCGGCGTACACCGCGGGGGCGGGGTTTGCTCCGCCTTCATTCTTTAGGCCTGACGTCATTGTCGCCTGTGTTTTTTATGAATGAAAGAATCCAACCTTTAGCAGCAGAGTAATTCCGGGAAAAGGTGGACTGACGTTTCGTCGTCGGGGTCGCTTTATCTGAGCAGGTAAATACTTATATTCAACATTTACTTTTAACTGACTCCTTCGCTAAGAACGGCGAAAACAAGTGTGTAGTATGCCGAAGGCAGGCTTGCCAAACAAACAAGCGCGAGGCTGTCGATCGCTTTAATCCCTTTTATCCCGTCAGAAACCGTTTATGCTAGCTGCTAGCCCCTAACGTCACTGCGGTGTTAGCATTTAAACGAATCGTGGAACTGGGCGCCATTTAATAGCATTTATACACGTATAGTCGTTTATTTTGACGCCGCGGTTGCTCCTATGATCTGTAATGTGTAGTATATCCTTATCGCTAGCTTTAAAGTCTGACTAAAATGGATGTCGAGGGCGCTGGTGATGGCTGTTTACTATAGCGGCGGCGCCTTTACCCCACGCTGGCCAGCGCACTTTCCTACGTAAAAGGGCGTATTTTGGAGGTTGCTGAATTACCTAAGACTATTTTATAAAACTCGCCATTTTAAAAGCAGACTCTCTTTTCCATTACAAAGTCTGGTAAATAGCAGACATGAATACATTCTGGATTTCCTGTGTTCGTAACTTGTTGCGTTCCAGTGTGACAAGTTAGCGTTGGAAAAACAGAACCGTGTGATATTTTAAAGGGGTGTTGTTGTTGGGTTTTTTTTTGTAAGAAATACCAACGTGGGCATCTGGGTCTATTTTGGTCGTTTGTTTTGGCCAAACATAGACATTGGCGGTCATGGGCTGTATTTCCTTGGTTTGGGCTGACTGGCGGAGCTCAGCGGACGGTTTATTGCTGAATCACCCTGACTTTAGCAAACGACGGCGGTGGCTTCACGGACCCCCGTTTATCACACACTTCTTAGAATGGCGCTTATTGGCAGCAAAACGGAGCTCGGCTTATTCTGCTAGCGTATTTACTGAGGGACTTTTGAAGGAATTGTTGATTCGAACCAGATTTTGTAGCTGTCGAATCGACTGGGTGAAGGAACGACTGCCAGGTCCCAGTTTGGTCAACTCCTAATAGAAGGAAAAGTGGCTCCAAGCGGTCAAAGAGGGGCCAGAGGTCCCTGGATGACGCCATGTGTTGGTATGGCGCAGGTCCGAGGACCAAACTAGCAGAAGAGACACAAAGTCAGCAAAAAACTAAAAAAAAACACCATAACACCTTCAATACCTCCAAGGCTGCTAGTGCTATACCAACCTCCTCCTCCATCTGGCCTTGAGTGACAAAATTACCCAAAAGAAACTCTCACTTGGAAGTGATACTTGTGTTTTTGGTTGTTGTTTTTTTTTTAAAGTGCCGATCAGGCCACAAAACCCCTGCGTCTCCTACCTTGTGTGTGATGCTGAACACAAGCGCCACACAGCAGCACTTGTGAGCCGACCTTAGGAGGAATCGGGACGTCCACACACACTCTGGTCAGGATGGGAGTGTGTCCAGAAACAGCCGCGTAGGCAGACTTCAGTAAACACTCACGCTGTTGTTAGCGGTCGTTCTGTGGCCAAATGCTGGCAAGACTAGCCCCGTTTGTTGATTTTAGGAGTAGAATACTGTTGAAACGGATGACTCTAGGATGGAAACTCAGTGTTATTTTACGTACTTGCTTTCTAATTTTACAGTACATCTCGTTTGTGACTTTAACTAATTAGAGGCCGTTCACCGTACGTGTCAGTCGAAACCCTGGGTTTTGCGTAAAGAGGAAGTGTTGAGGGAATTCGTTAAGACATCATATTGACCAAGCAAAGAGTTGAATGCTCAGTAACTTCCTCCTCATGTTTTCAACTGAGGAAACTAAGAAAAACACCTCTTTCAAATCCTCTCCTCCTTCTGCTTTACCATTAAATGTGCGTCTCTTTTTAATTTTTTTTTAGAGAAGCATGAAAAATGTGTGCGCTCCTCCTTTGGGTGCTGTGCATGACTTGGTGTCTTGTGAGCAGATGGCTGAATGTTAAACTGGAGTCGGAGCAGCCAGCGTGATGCCTCCAGTCACATGGGATCAAGCGCTCCTTCACTGCTGTCCGCTTACTGTCTTTTCACAGCATCTGATTCTGTGTTTGGGGGGAAGAGAGGTGACGAGCGTCTGACCATGACGACAGAAAGAAGCAGCAAAGCCCTCAAGGTAACAAGGGTGTAAAATGTTGTTTGTTTCGTTTTTATTGTTATTACAGAAGACGTTAGGAGTCTCCGTGTTCTCCCCGTTTCCACAGATCAAGCAGGAATGTGGCGAGAACATGCCCGTCCTGTCGGACAGCGAGCTCATGTCCTTGTCAGTCCGGGAGCTGAACCTCCTCCTGCGCGGCCTGTCTCGAGACGAAATCCAGAAACTGAAGCAGCGCCGACGCACGCTGAAGAACCGGGGCTACGCCGCCAGTTGCCGGGTCAAGAGGGTGTCCCAGCGCGAGGCCCTGGAGAAGCAGAAAATGGAGCTGCAGAGAGAGGTGGAGCGGCTGGGCGCCGAGAACGCCGGCATGAGGAAAGAGCTGGAGGGCCTGGGGGCGCGCCTCGCCGCGCTGCAGAGGTTCGCCAGGGGCCTGGAAGCAGGAGGGGACCACCTGCTGGCCACAGCGCCGCGCCTCAACACCGCCTCGGTCATCACCATTGTGAAGAGCCCGCCACAGCCCCAGTCACAGAGAGAACAGGAGCCGTCCTAGGAGGAGCTGGAGGACCCGGGGGGGAGGGAGGGGGGCGCAGAACACGCAATGCAAATCTACACCCAGATCCACACCCGTTAGCTTACACCTCCACTTAGCAAGCACACACGCAGGACGACTGTCTGCAGGACGTCACGGACCCTCTCTCTTCGGCCTCCACCGGCCCGCTGTGTTGGATTGTTGTGTGAGGTAAAGGATGCAGTGTTGACGGAGTGATGTACAACATCACCGAACAGACGGGGTGTGCTCTGGGAGCAGGACCGGCTCGAAGTCCTGGAGGGTGTGTGGGGGCCCGCTGGGCTCCGTTCCGGCCTGTCCCTTGGCCGTGTGCTCGACTGAATCCTAATAAACTGTTTCTTCATCAGCTGCTGAGGAGGTTTGAGCAGGAGGTCAGAACACTGATGCACACTGTTGTTGCTTACAGGATAACACCCAAATCCTGGTACACACACACCACCACCACCACCACGGTAGCGGGGTGTCAAGACCAGTAGGTGGCTCATGTTTTCTGTAAAGTCCTGGTCCTGTTCCGGCTTCAGTTTGGGGCCCCTGGGTGGGGGAGACAGGCGTGGAGCTGCCTGCTGCAGCGTCCACGTTCTGCCCAGGTTTCTTTGTCATCGTCTGTGTTTAGAGGTAGAAAGTGAGAGCACAAAGGTGGTTGGGGGGTCTGTCCGTTCACACCAGTGCAGTGCCTTCAGTCAGCTCCAGGAGGTCTCCAAGGTCCCGGTGGCCAGTCGCCACTTAGGGCCTCATTTCTTCTGTTGGGGGTTGCTGAGTACGCCAGTTAGGACCCACCGCCCCACACCTGCCCGACCCCAGCGTGCAGCTAAACTCCGCTCTGACGTTTCCCTTCTCTTTTTTTTCCGACTTGAGAACAGGTGATGACAGGGTTGATAAGATTGTGTAAAACGGTGTTGCATCAGTTTGGAATCTCTTAGTCACTTCCAGTCATCTGAGGAACAACATTCCCATTCTGTGTTATCTGTGATGTTTGTGTGTGTGTCGTTTAGAGACAAAAATGTTGAGTGACATTTATCAGAGATATATTCTATATTTTATTTGTATTTAAAGGTTAGATATTCTGGAAAGACGAGCTAACAATTGCTGTGATATTCCTTCTGTTTCAGAATGATTGACTTCTTACCAGTCCGGGGATATTCTCATGACTAATTGTGGCGTGTGGCAATGATTACAAATTAAGTTTTTTCTTCTTTGTTTTGTTCTTTTAATTGTTAATTATTGTCTATAGAAACATGCTCAAAGCCAATGGCCATATCACCGTGTGATGATTTCGTGTGTTTGTACTTGCTTGTCATAGTAGATTCTCGGAGAGATATTTTTCTACGACTGTCTTCATGTTATTTGCGCAGAAAAATTGTGGTTGTTTCTGAATGGGCTGCGTTGGGCGGAATCACGGGGGCGACGAGAAAACGTGAGAAAAGTGTCGGAAATGTGGAAATCGAGGCAGGTTGGGGAGGAGAGGAGGCTGCGGAGCTGTAATGGAGATGAGAAGGTCGGGAAAACGGACAGGGAAAGAAGGTAGAGAAGAGAGACGGAGCTTTTCTCCCTTGAGAAGCCACTTAATATTGCTAGCAATATAATTTAAAAGCATTGTAAAACATTATAGCGATAAATAACTCCTAAAGATTAAGGCATATATTTAGCTATTTGAATACCTGTATGGCAAAGCATTTATTCTCGATATTTTAACATCTGTCAAACTGTGCTGGATGTTTTGTAATTGGTTGCAAAACAATGTTTTTGTATTTATTGTATTTTTTCTATTGTGAAAATTTAAGTATGTCGTCTATTTTATATATTATAATAAATGTTGTACATATTGTACATAAAACGCTTGTTGTTTTGGGAGACGCGTGACGCCAGCGTCTGCAGGTTCAGAGGGGGGGCGCCAGCGTCTGCAGGTTCAGAGGGGGGGCGCCAGCGTCTGCAGGTTCAGAGGGGGGGCGCCAGCGTCTGCAGGTTCAGAGGGGGGGCGCCAGCGTTTGCACAGCGACTCTTCACTTTAAGGCCAGTGGACGAGGACCTCGCTGACGTCTAACGTTTCATTTATTGACCATGTTTGACAGTGAAATGGCAGCAGCAATAGCAACGGTAAATAAAAGTAAACCTATGTAAAATATGTCAATTACAAATAGGAGAAACAAAGCTTTGCCTCCCTCCTGAGGTCACGACTCCTCCTGGAGGCAGCTCTGCTGACGGTCACGCGAGAGCATCCTCTTGGTCTAAGTGACTTGAAACGCTTGACACACGTTTATCTGCTTTTCTAAACACACTGCAGCGTTACAGCCAGACGCTTCCACAAACGCAGGGTTCCTCTGGGCCTCGACAGACGCTAACCGACCCTATGAGCTACGCAGCAAGTGTCCGGTCTAGATGGCGTGTACGCAGGAGCGATGACTGCAGTCTGACGCCTGGTTCCCTTAATAAACCTTCCCAGGCCGGGCGCTGTGACGCTCCCTCCGCACGGACCTGCTGTTCACACGCGGCCACAGCAGAGTGGAAGTGTGTGAGTGCAAAGCCCTGCCAGACTCAGCGTGACTCAGCGAGGCGCTGGAGCGGAGCTCACGCCAAAGAATCCACACAGAAATAGTCTGGAAAACCAAACCCTCCTCGTTGTAACCAGATGGTTGAAAACCAGTCGTTCGGACAGAAGGGTTGGGGGTATCTGCTCGTTGGAAGATGCTTTGAGGTGTGTATTAGCCGACAACAGCCACACAATACTGACAGCAGCGCTCTCATTTTAACCTGCCCTCCCTGCTCGCGGTCCCACCTCCACCCCACCCACACCTACCCTGGTGTGTGCAGCGGCCCTCCGCCACACTGGGGCCCTAATCCCATCCCGTCTAATCCAGACTAGCTCTGCATCCCCCCTGCTGCCCACCGGGTTGTTTCTAATCTGCTGAACCTGGACAGATCAGTACCAAGGATGAGCCCTAGGACGGATCGGGGTGTTCTGAGCAGGGTCCATCCGGCCGGGGTCTCGGTCCATCCGGCCGGGGTCTCGGTCCATCCGGCCGGGGTCTCGGTCCATCCGGCCGGGGTCTCGGTCCATCCGGCCGGGGTCTCGGTCCATCCGGCCGGGGTCTCGGTCCATCCGGCCGGGGTGCTGACAACAAAACAACCCCAACACACCATCTCTCTGGATCTGCTCCACGACAACAACAACGGGAAACGCCTCTTCCTCTGTTTGTAAAGCAGCCGATCCATCGATCTAAGAACATAATACTTGATCCTTTTACCGACTGTTGCATCAGCCAGTGCAGGAGCAGAACAGAAGGTCACAGATTAGGACTGTTAGGTCACTAGCGGGACACGGCCGAACGAAACCGAGATGGGAAATAAAAAGCTGAATTCCTAAAAAAAAAGTCAAAAATGACTCACGGAGCAAATGTGACTCAAACTTTCCAACAAGAATCACAAGGGTTTTTCCTTTTTTTAAAAAAAGAAATTCCCGGCATGTTTGAAACATCCAGGCATCTCCGAGTGCCTGAGCGGGCGAGGCGGCTGGGGGAGCCGCTCCGCCTCAGCCAGGAAAAGGCGCCCGCGAGCGCCCGTTTCTGCCTGGCTCCGCTTCAGAGCTCGTCGTCCGAGCTCAGCAGCAGCGTCCTCTCCGTGTCGCTGCGGCCGCCGACCGCGCCGTGCCCGCGGGCGGCGGGCGGCGGCGCGCCCTGCTCCAGCGTGGACTGCTGGGTGTACTGCTGGTAGGCCGGGGAGAAGTTGTGGATGGCGTCCTGGACCACGTCCCCCGGGTTCATGGTCTCCTTCAGGCCGCTGGAGATGCTCTTCATCGGGGCGCAGCGGCCTGAGGAGGTGAAAGAAGAGCTCCGGTTCAGGAGAGAGGGAGGGATTTAAAGAGTGTTTGTTCCACAGCCAGACTGACAGCAGCGAAAGAGAAGAGAGATGGTGAACTTAGGGAGGAACAAGGGATTCAGTCAGTAGAAAAAAACCAGGTTGGAGTAGTAGAAGGAAAAGAAGACTGTGTTCTCTCTTTTTGTTGCCTCCAGTACAAACTTTGGAGCAAAAATAAAGCAAATTAAAATAAAAATGAAAAGGGGAAAGAAAATGGAGAGCAAAGACTTGAGAGGGAAGAGAGCGGAACCTACCAGAGCGTCCACAGGTGGGATCGGGCCCTTTAGGGTCCAGCAAGGATGAAAGGAGACAAAGATGGATGGACAGAGAGAGGACAGAAGCAGGACAGAGAGAGGAGCGGTGGGCAAAAGACAGAAACGGTTAAATAGATGAAGAGAAGAACAGCACACACACAGGAAGCCTCTCCTTCCTTCTCCACTCCGTCACCTTGTGAGTCCAGACTCTTGTCCATGTAGACCTGGAAGGGGAAGGCGTGGCGCAGAGCCAGCGCGGCGAAAAACATCTGCACGCAGATGAGGAAGTTCTGGTAACCGGCGGCAACCGTGCCCTCGCCCACGGACACCTCCAGCGAGTTGATCTGTGGGATGGCCCCACACTTCTCCAGGATGGCCAGCAGCAAGCCTGGACACACGCGACCACACGGGCCCAGGGGAGAGGACATCATGGTGTCAAAGATGCTGCTGCGCACGTGTGTGTGTGTGAGAGAGTGTGTGTGTGTGTGTGTGAGAGAGAGTGTGTGTGAGAGAGAGTGTGTGTGAGCCTACCCTGCCAGAAGGAGAGGAACACGACCGACTTGACCACCAGGAACTTGAGCGTGGGGCTGTAGGGGCTGAGCAGCTCACGGGTGGAGAAGTAAAAGAGGAAGAGGGCGTAGAGAGACAAGCTAACAGAGACGTTGTAGACGATGGTCACGTACAGGTAACCGCTGGCAACGCTGGGAAAGGAAGCGGAAAAGCGTCGGGAGGTTGCTCAGCTTCCTGGCAGATACTCTCATGGCAGCAGAACGTTGTGTGGAGCTGAGGTTTTAGGGGAACGTGCCGAGGTCCTCACGGCGTCAGCGCCGGGAAACTTACTCGAAGTCTCCGTCCTTGTATTTGCCGTAGGCCTGCAGCAGGACGGTGATGGCGGCCATGAGCGGTTTGACCACACAGAACTGCAGAGTGGCCTGCTTGCAGAAGCGCAGGAACCCGATGGAATAGGCCCGGCCCCTCAGGCAGCACGTCCCGTACAGGCAGCTGGACCTGGCGCACAGAGAAAGGTCCCGCGTGAATCTGAGCGGAATTCAAAGACTGCTAGCGTTAGCGCCTTCCGGCTGGGTCCGACTGAGACTTACTGGATGGGCTTCCCTCTGATCTCCGCCATGATGGCGCTCTCCCCACCCAGGTACTCATAGCACAGACTCAGGAAGCTGTAAATAACGAAGGCTGAGAAAAACAAAGAGAAAGGACTGTTTTCAGAATGCTTCTCGCCCCAAAATACCCAAAGCTGAACCAGCTAATGAGCGAATGCTCCACAATTAGCGCTAAACTGTGAGTGGTGAGTAACGCCAACCAGTCAGCACACGTGCTGTAACGTCCTTTCAGTGTTCCCAGGGGGCTCGCGTCAGCTGCGCCTACATACACTGTCACGAGAGGGACAACCACGCAAGCAAGTTTGGTTGAGAGGCGAGAGGTTGCCATGCAACAGGTCGGTTGGAGGATGTGAGCTGGGCAAACAGGAGGAGGAGAAAATATCCTGAGGAGTCTGTGGCGAAGGGTGGGGAGAAACGAGGAGAAAAGATGGTAGTAGGGGGGAAAAGTATCGGGGAGGGGAGGTGACGGCGATCTCCTGCCGCGAGCAGAAGCAAACACGAGCCCCTCAGAAGGGCCAGAGGGGGGCTGTTCCCCTGCCGGAGGGGGGGGATGTCCAAAAAGAACAGCCAGCCAAGCCTCACCCTCATAACAGTCCCTGATGGTGTCGAAGTAGACGTAGTACTGGTCGTTGGTGAAGAAGAGCAGGCTGAGCCAGGAGTCGAAGGCGTAGACGGGGACGATGAAGAGGATGCGCACGATGTGGCGCTGCTCCCTGGGAGAGCTGTAGAAGCGCAGGTGCATGTAGATCTGGAACGAAGGAGGAGACGCTAGAACGCTGGATCTACTCCGGACCGCCGGAATCAAAGACGATCCATGGAAAGATGAAGCTTTTTCCAACCTCTATTCCTGAGGTTTGACCTCTAGTTCTGGGCAGGTGTGTGTTCATCAGCTGAGCTCTGATCCACACACACACACACACGTGACCCAGTGGGGGTCTTACCTGGTGGCAGGTGAGGAGGAGAGCCGTCCACACGAAAAAGCCCGACACGGCCTGAGCGGCGGGGGTCATGAGGAAGATGGGCTGCTCCTGGCTCAGCAGGGGGGCTTCGGGGATCCATGAGATGTTGGGGCCCGTGGGAGCTGCGGTGGGCGGGGGGGCGGCAGGAACACCCCCCCCCGAGCAGAGGGACGTCACGCCTCCGCAACATCTGGGAGAAGACAGAGGGCGAGACGGGTGTGTGCCTGTGCGTGTGATCACAGAGGGAAACTGGCCCGTGACACACTCCTTCAGGGCCGCGCGCTGACGTGCACTATCAATCATCAACCCGGAATACAGATCAGACGGCAAAATGTGGATGGGCAGAGAGATAAGCACCAACTAAAGGTCGACGTTCCGGAACGTTCCCACAATCCCTGACCTGCTCACAGGAGCCAGATTCACCCGAGGAAGCCAGGGAAAACACCACCTTTAGTCGGAAACACACTCCAGCTGCCCCTCGCGTAAAAGACCACTTTTTCTTTCCGCCATGACTAATTTGCACACACGAATCCTCAGCTCTGACTTATGAGACAGGAAGTGCTCACATTTCGGAAGCCTGGACAAGCACCCTCCACGTCCCCTGGACGTGCGGAGCCAGGGGACGAGGTTGTCTCCAGGAGACACGGACGCAGCATCAGGGTGTGTTTGCTCTTGGGCCATGACAAAAGAGCTGTCGCTACGACCCGTACTGACGTAGTAACGGAGACAACAGGGCGACAACTGGGTGGGCATGGGCCCTTGGGCCAGGGGCCCCCACGGTGACCTCCTGCCAAAGCAGACTTAGGAGGCTGTGTGTGTGTGTGTGTGTGTGTGTGTGTGTGTGTGTGTGTGTGTGTGTGGGACGAGGCGGGAGGTCATTTGTATCGGGTTTGTCTTGTCAGCAGATCGACATTAACAAGGTGAATTGAGAAATGGAGGCATCAGCGCACGTACACGCACACGCGCGCGCGCGCAAAGAAAAACTTTTTGCCAAAGATTAGCTGCAAAGGCTAGCTGTGATATTTGGTAGATAACAAATATATTCGGGCCCATTGTTGGACTCACCTTATGAGGCAGGATCAGCTTATCCCGAACTGGAAAACTGCAGCTGAGAAAGAAAGACTTTTGTTAGTTGGGAACGTATCTAATTGGACTTTTAGGAGGCTGAGAATTACCAGGTTAACAGTGGGGGGCGTTGAAAGCTTCCTGAGTGAACCCACGTTCAGAAATAAACCAGAAACGACCTTAATTCCAGCTCAGAGTCTCACCGCTGCTCCCGGACATCCATGCCGAGTCCTCAACGGACGCCACTGGAAGTCTGCCTCTGCCTCAAGCAACGCGCTTCTAAAGTTGCTCTCCTACCTTAATCGCTGTGTAATTCGTCCTCTGATTAGTCGTGTCTTCAGAAGTCTCTTTTTC
>CAAE01014738.1:2028076-2095739 GCA_000180735.1 Tetraodon nigroviridis
GGCCTCTTACCTCCGCCCTGCATCATTTTGTAGAATTTACTCTCGATATGGAGCTGCGGATGTTTGGTTTTCACGCATTCCAGCTTGATGGCTACCTCCTCTCCTGTAGCAATGTTGGAACCTGAAAGGAAAAAAAAAAACGGATTTAATTTTATTATAATGTCAAAAAAAAAAGTTCCTTGTGTGAGTCCTTCTCACCCAGGTAAATGTCTCCAAACGACCCGCTCCCGATCTTCCTGCCGAGGCGGTACTTGTTCCCGACCCTCAGCTCCATGGTTCCCGAGATTCTCAGCTCACTGCACAGAGAAAGGCCTGTCAGAGGTCCATCAGCGCCGCCCACCGGCGGCGGTGGGAAGTGCAGCTGAAGAGAGGCCTGGGCCCTGATGTGGGCTGTGATACTTGAACTTCTCAGATCAAGACTAAGTGGGTCAAATCATAAAGCAGCTTTTTATGTGGCACGAATGTCTACATTTCACTGCTGGTGTTGACGATCCACAACATCACTCGTGTTGTGTTTAAACAGCTTTAAAACCCATCAGATTCCTCTTGTTCATGTGTTCCAACCGCTAGCAGCGGATCCTGGATCTGCTAACCGGAGGATTTCACTCAACACATGGTTGATCTCGAAAAGGAAAACTAACAAACAAAAAACTGCTGACCAAAAAAAACATAAAAACCAACTACAAAAAAAGCCGGATGCTCCTCAAAACCTCTGGAAAAATATTGGACTCGTGGTAAATAGTGGAGTTATGAGACAAGAGGATTTGGATCAGGTGGAAAACAAGCCAGCACCAGTTAAAACCCCACAGACATGCCCACAGTGGTGGGACTGGTGGGACTGGTGCTGATGGGGCTGGTGCTGGTGCTGGTGGTGCTGGTGCTGATGGGGCTGGTGCTGGTGCTGGTGGTGCTGGTGGGGCTGGTGGGGCTGGTGGGACTGGTGCGGACTGGGCTGCTGATTGGGCTGGTGGGACTGGTGGGACTGGTGGGGCTGGTGATACTGGTGGGGCTGGTGCTGATGGGGCTGGTGCTGGTGCTGGTGATACTGGTGGGGCTGGTGCTGATGGGGCTGGTGCTGGTGCTGGTGATACTGGTGGGGCTGGTGGGGCTGGTGGGGCTGGTGATACTGGTGGGGCTGGTGCTGGTGCTGGTGGTGCTGGTGGCTGTGCTGCCTCAGGACCACCTGCTGGGACGGAGGGACCCTGCTCTCTGCTGCGCCCCAGAAACCCTGGATCAGGCCGGTTGTGGCCTCGGGCAGCAGAGGCTCAGACACAAACAGAGCAGCAGGTTCAGGACAGAGAAATGAGCTTTTTCCTCTTTTCTTGTTGCTGTTTGGGGTTTGTTGTCGTCTCTGAACGAAGCAAAAACCATCCTGGCTGAGCTCAGACTAACCCGCGGAGCAAAGTGGGCCAAAATTCCTCCACACACGAGGCCCAATATTATGTCAAATAAACAATAATGTTAAATAAATAAGCTCCTCCTTCAGAAAGCTGTTGTCTGTATCTGCTCTGCTTTGACATCATTTAGACTGACTAAAACAATTTAGTTCAACCAGGAAAGAATCCGTTCTGGACGTCTGCAGCCCGAGGTGGCAGCTTGGGTCGGATGCTGACCTCTGGTCACGAAATCTGGTGAGTCAGGAAGGTTCAGGGGAACAACAACAACAACAACAACAACAACAACAACAACAACAACAACAACAGCCTAGTTCAAGGCAACAACAACAACGTATTCAGAGCAACAGACAAGCAACAACAATCAACAACGCACACACACACACACACACACACACACAGGCTATCACACACACACATCCACTGCTACAGACGAGGTGGAAGGATTTTCATCACACACACACACACACACACACACACACTTCCCAACACTCTTGGTGGGAGTTCAGAGATTCGCATCAACTTTAGGCCGGGATCGGCATTGAAAATCCCGGCGAGTCCGAACTGGGCCCCCCGGAGCCCCTCCGAGCCGCTGGGAGATGTGGCCCAGATGTGGGGCCCCGGGGTGACGGTGCACTAAAAGCGGAGCAAGTTCAGCTCACACGCACGGCGAGGGAAGGCTCGCACATGCCCGGGCCCCTCCAGCACTGCACCCCGGTGCTGCTGCTACCGGCCCGAGGCTGCAGGAGCCCGCATGGACACACGCATGGACACACGCATGGACACACGCATGGACACACGCATGGACACACGCATGGACACACGCACGCCTCCACCCGAACCGCCACAGCCGCACCCTCCACGCTCACAGGTGGAGGGCTCAAGCCCAGCTGCCAGCCTCACAACCGCAGATTAGCCGGAGCCCACGCAACCCCCAGCCTTCCTCCTCCTCCTCCTCCGCCTCCTCCTCCTCCTCCTCACCGGCTCCGTGGTCTCCCGCCGTCTCCCCGCACTCAGGACCCCGGACAGCGACGCACTGACCGCGGCTCCGGACCGCTCATAGCACCGCCTCCGAACGTCCCGCACCCGGAGAAGAGCCTCGGCTCCAGGGAGGCTGGTCCTGGGTCTGGGTCCTGGGTCCTGGGTCCGGGTCCTGGGTCCTGGGTCCTGGGTCCTGGTCTCTGTCGCGGTGGGGTTTTTATTTTTGGGTTTGGGGCTCGTCTCAGGGTGGGAGTGGGCACCACAGACCGCCGAAAGGAGCCAGTATGGACCTTCTGTTTGGTTGGATGCTCCTGTGCGCCCTCCCTCCCTCCGTCTCACACACACACACACGCGCGCGCACACACCGACCCTCACTTTACACCACTGACAACAAGGATGATGTCATCCGCAGACTTGAGATGCCCGGATTTTCTTAAAGACGCCACCGCGTCGCGTGCGTGAGCGGAACGCACCGTCACGCACGGAAGGCCACCTCCGACGAATGTGAGGAGGGAAGGAGCCGAGCGCGAGACGAACGGCTGACATCTTCTCTCGTGGCGTCGGGATGAGGAGGATGCGCGTGCGGGAGTCAGACGACCGGTCCTGCAGTGGCCACTGTCCACCCATAGGGGCCACTGTCCACCCATAGGGGCCACTGTCCACCCATAGGGGCCACTGCCCACCCATAGGGGCCACTGTCCACCCATAGGGGCCACTGCCCACCCATAGGGGCCACTGCCCACCCATAGGGGCCCCTGCCCACCCATAGGGACCACTGTCCAGGCTGGAGAGTGAGGGTGAGGGTGGGAGGAAGGTGGGACTCGCGTCCAAAATGGGAAGGTGGAACAAACCAACATCACGTGGAGAGCTTGCTAGTGATGCAGAACCTAGAGGCTCTAAGTGGGGCCCCCGGTGGCCCCCAGCTGGCTCCCTTGGAGGATAAGTCAGCTGGGCTGGGATGCTGGCCACCCACCCTTGACCCCACTTCCACGGGCACGATCCTCGTGCGCGGATGGAGGAAGACCAAGGAAGCCACGCTTCAATTCAACCTTTATTATCTTGTTCTTTATCGCTTTAAATTAGGTTCCTCTCATTTTCGTAACATCTGAAATAATGAAAACATCCGGAACAGGAGTGATAATAAAGACTGACTTAACTTAAACGGATACATAACAACAAAACAAAAAAGGTGGTAAAAGATGGCGGCTAATGTCTTTACCGTGTCTGTAGAACACTGTTCCAGCTCAGCTCGGTGACGGGGGTGACGGGGGTGACGGGGGGGGCTAACACACACCTTCGGTGGCTGCTTCGCCTTAAAACCACAACGCTCTTATTGCATTTGGCAGAAAACTTACAGCTGCTAAAAAAGAACCCTTAAGAGACATACGCAATAGTGCCAACGTTGGTGAACTCTAGATATCACAACCTCCAAACAATCACACACGCAAATGTATCTCACACACACACTCACACACACACTTCTGTCAGAGGCAAGCTGTCAGGTTCAACTCCATCTGCTCCTGTGACTGGAGCACACATCGTCCCAAAGTAAGCGCACACATGAAGACCCACCCACCCCCACACACACACACACACACACACACACTTCATGAATCTCTCATGGACAGGAAACATTCAACCTTGTGGAAACGGCAGACGTTCCTGATATCATCATCGTCGTCGTCTTCATCGCGTCCTCCGTCCGCTCATGTCTGCTCCTTCCATGCACACACACGGGCAGGCGGGAAGCCTCCTGTTACAGCCAGTAAATAAGTCGTCATGAGCCTGGTGACGCTATACAACAACCCACTTGATTTCTCCAGTAAGGAAAAAAAAACCCGGTAGAAGAGCGAGGTCAGGGTCGGAAGGGCCGAGGAGGACGTCTGGATCTCCACCCAGTTCCACACGCTTGTAAAACAGGGACCGACAGAAAGAACCGACGTAGGTCGAGGAGTTACAGCCTTGCTTGTCAAAGAGGAGCGCGCTGTGGACCCGGCGGGCCGGGGGGAGGCTGCTGATGGCGGACAGGCGGACACGGCTGCTGGGAACCCAGTCCTTGGGCCAGTCTGCGTCCCGGCCTGCTTTCCAAACGTGGAGGGACCCGTGGCGGTGGCGTCGCCGCCGCCGCCCCGCCCAGAGGCATCGATATAGTGCAAGTTTGGCTAATGTTGCTTGGATTCCGTCAGGTCACCCTGGGTCCCCTGGGTGCGAGGTGGAGGAGCTGGTACCACCTTCTACAACGCTCTCCTGTTGCAAACCCCGGGGGGGGGCGAGCTTGTGTGACTCAGTAGCGGCGCGGTCCAAAACGGTCTCTGCAAAGTCCAGATCCTCCTCCAGCTTCCGAACACGAGAACACCGGCCAGGTTAACGAGGGCTCAGTCTGCAAGTCTGGATCTTGAGATTTGACCATTAAATAGATGTACAAAAAAAAGAGAAAGAAAAAAAAGAGAAAAGAAGAGAAGTGGCACACTAAAAACACCAAGAGCTAACCTTGTGGACACGGAGCCTGCCTACAGTACATGCCTGAGTTATCTGGATGCAGATGGGGACACGGAGTAAAAAGACAGAGCTGTCCAGTTGAGTCCTAAGAGTCTGATGGATTTCACTTTTTCCTGTGATTCAAGTTTCCTCGTTGTCTTCATTTTAAGCCTCGAGCACGTGTGTGAAAACAATGACTGCATGTACTGCACGTAGTCTGTGTGATGAGTGTTTGTATGTCGGGTGACCAGTGTAGCATTAACTCACGTCTTCTCCGCCTGTATATACTGTGAGTAGGACGTGTGTGTGTGACGACTTGCGGTGTAAAACGAGTACACGTGTCAGTTGGACCCTCAGATGGAGTCGGCGCCCCCACCCAGCAGGTCCCCCGGCAGCAGCGAGGCTGGGCTGCCCATCTGGTGACGGTCTTCAAGTGCCTGGGACCCCCAGAGGCTGCTGCTGCTGCTGCTGCTGCTGGGATAGCCCGCTGCGCCCATCCCACCCATGCCGCCCCACAAACCCTGCCTTCCGGCCTCTAGGCCTCCGGCCCCGCCCACCCCGGTTCCGTTGCTCCACTGTGCAAAGATGCCCAGCCCAGGACCCTGAGTGATGGCCTGGTCCGAGGTGCTACCTGTGCTCTCTAGGCTCTGCCACGCAGAGCTCGAATGCCCAGCTCCTCCGTTTCCTGCCCCTGCAGCGGCGGAGCTGCCTTCCACCCCTCCTCCCACAGCGCTGCCTCCTGCTCCGCCTCCGCCACCGTTGGCTCCCACTGCAGATGCCGCCGGCCCGGAGCTGGCAGCACCCGCTGCGCTTCCGCCGCTTCCTGCTGCTCCTGCCTGGGAATGTGCAATGTAGCGAGCAACGTCTTCTTCGCTCACAAACTCTGCCAAGATGGTGGTGTTGCCCAAAACACACCTGAGCGGACAGACGCATTTTCCATTATGTTCCTGGTTTAGGTGCCTGGAGGGCCGGAAAGAAGAAGAAAAAGAGAGGACTCACATGTGCAGCGCGCTCTGGGCCTTTGCTGCCTCTTGTTTGGAATTATAGCGAATTAAGGCGTTGCCCTGGGTCAGACCAAGATGGAAGGTCAGCAGAGGGCCATGCTGCATGCAGATGGTCCTCAGGGTGGAGCCATCAATCTGCACAGGGTCAGAGAACACCACGGCCAGCTTAGAGGAGCGGACCCGTTTGGTTTAACTAGTGCTAAAGACAGGAGATTCAAAGAGATGACAGGAGCCAGAACCACGCCAGCGGGACGGGTTTTTACCGCATCCACCTCAGCTTCAGTGGCGGTAACTCCGTCTGTTATTACCTGTGGGGTTAAGTTACTGAGCACCAACCAGCAGCTTTCCTGAGCACCGCCATCACTCCACGCTGAACCTGGGAACCAGAAGAACGGGTATTTGAACTGATTGAATATTCCAGCGTGGGGTGAAAGTTGAGAAGGAGCCTGTACCGGTGGTGCTGGAGCCACTTCCCCATCCACGGCCAGCGAATCGGGGGCCTCCCCCAGACCAAGGAGAAGGTGATGGCTGCTTCTGGCTGCCTAATCCAGGAGGTGGACGGGAAAGCTGGTTCTGGCTGCTGCCGCGGCTGGCTTTCCACGACTTGTGTCCAGTGGGCTCCGGGGGCCAGCTGGTCTTTAAATCTGTGTACTTTGCTAAAGAGATTCAGAGAGTCTGAGTCTGGCTGGGGGGCAAACAGTCATAGCGTAGCAACAACATTCGCTCATTTTTGGGTTTACACAAAGAAAGGTTCCAGCACTTGTTCACACAAGTACCTGGAGGGAGGATGCATGCTTTTATTTTACTTTATTCACCAATTTAATCAGTAATAAATGTAGTGGGAAAACAAGTCCGGCCCAGGCAATGAGCTGAAGTCAGAAGTGAAGCCCAGGAAAGAGCCATGTTCAGAGAGATGGCGAGGGACTGTGCTGTTACCCGAGTTGTGTGCGTTGTTGAGGGGACTGTCTGAGGCACTGTAGGGCCAGGCACCGGGTGAAGGCAGCAAGGTGTTGAGGGGAGGGGTAGAATCTGCAACCAAAATCACCATTTCTAAACAAAGAGAACTCCAAAAACAGTTTGGTGTAAAGAATGACAAGGCAACGTAACAAGCAAGCATCACGGCTATGGCTGGGAGTGCTCACCAGAATTATCTCGTAATAACTGGTGCTCAGTGTCACTGAGGTTTGGGGAGACTGCATTTCCCATCATGCATTCCTGGGGTCATGTAGGGGTCCGATTCAGGGTCGATGCGGTCGACTCCCTTCCACGGTACGCCAGGCTGGAACTCTGAGCAGGGAAAAAAGAATAGCGGGAAAGAAAACAGACAAAAAAAAGAAGGCACCTTTATTAGATATTAACTGCAACTGCCAAGATGACCAGGAGCCCATTTGTGCCCAGACATTTGCTACTAACCAGGAGGCCAGCTGGGTGTACTGGAAAGCTTGGGACCCATCTTGTTCCCAGGGGTACGATGCCAGTTGTCAGTCAGCCCATCTCCTACCATCATGTCATACTGAGAGTATGACGAGCCCCCTGGCATCTTCACGGGGGTGACAGGACCTTTAAGGGTGAGGACAAACCATTCAGAGCAACAGATGGGTTGGCTTATCACCTGTTACTGGGATTTCACACCAAATCCCATTGATGCTCTGCCTCACTGCCCTGCCTTTCCTTTAGGGCTCAGACACAGTTTTATTTGTTTGCTTTTTTTTTTTCTTTACCATTTTTATGGAATGCGTTCTCAGGTGAGGCAGTGTCAGGAGACGATTGTCCCTCCATCATCCACTTGAAGCGGGATTGCTGATTCCCTAGATCCTTTGGACCCCCGGATCCTCCCAAGTCTAGACCTGGAAGGCTGACTCCAGATCCAAACCCTGCTTGTGAAAAGGTTATAAAAATAGAGAAACAAAAAAAGAGTGTGGCTTTTTAAAAAATGTTTAGTAAAGCCTTTTGTTCCATCAGCTTCTTATAAAAAGGGTTAGGGTTTTAACCAGTCTAGGAATGTAATGCTAACCGGAGTATGGTCCAAGGCTTTTCTGGTGCATCTCCGCTAACGATCCTGTCAGGCCTGGATGGAGCAGGGTATCAGCCCCGGGCAGTTTGGGACCTCCTCCACCAACCCCACCGTGGTGGGAGGGGGACAGTTTGGAGCTGCCGCCTAAAACCCCAGCCTGCTGTTGCCTTTGTTGCTGTAGCATAGCCATGATCCTGGCCAGCTGGGAGGAAGATTTAAAAAAAGGGATTAGCCTCACAAAGGCTGTGGAGAATCAATAAGTAAAAGAAAAAAGCTGCTGGAGTTGAGAATGTACCTGTTGGGGGTCAGCCCTGCTGCCGCACATTTGGCATGAACTTCCTCTGATTCTGCAGAATCTGCTGCTGCTGTGACGGTTGCTGCTGCTGCTGCTGCTGCTGCTGCAGGAGAAGCTGACAAGCCTGACCGGAAAACAAAGACCAGAGTGGAAGGTGAAAAGATGGCAGATACACAGGTTCGTCAATGACAAGTCACTGTGTAAACTGGATACCAAGAATCCAAAACATAAAAACCAAAGCCTGCATCAAGCAGCAATATTGTTTTTAGCAAAAACAAATGCATAAAAATGTACAAATCTTGTCAAAAACATCCTTTTTCTTACCAACTGAAACTGTATGTGAGGTGGATAGATGCTGCTGAGCATCGCAATATGCTGGGGGGAGAGCTGGGGGGGAAACACCCCCCCTCCCAACCCCGCCACTCCTCCCACACTGCCAACACCACCCATGCTCCCACTGGGTGGGGGCATCTGCTTCAGCATGGAGCCTGGCACCTGGAAACAGGCACAACGGCAGGAAGGCACACCTGTTAGCACAGACAGGCTTCGGCGCTGGCTCCACTAGCCAGCACGCTAGCTGACATCACTCTCAGCACTGATTTGTTGTCATGTTCTCTAAAACTGGCGTTAACAACCCATCTAGATACACATGGGTTGACTGAAAGAAAGGGACCAACTTCCTGGAAAAGTCTTTTTTTCAACAACTCCAGCCCATGTCATACCTTTAGAATTCAACACACGTTAGTGTTGTAACATATATAACAACTGTACGACAGAGCATTTACTCCAAAAAGGAATGGAAGACAAAAGAGCACCAATGCATAAAGTGGTTCAACTGCTAACCAGCTCTGTTTTACACGTTATCCCACACACTTCCTGTGTCAACCCGTGTATGTGACAATAGCAAAGCATGTGATATGTTAACGGAAGCAAGAGCAAGAAAGATGAAAAAAACAGTATGTCAGCCCAGGATCTTCTGTGCAGTCTGCTGCGTTGCCGGAGGAAAAACACATCAGTGAATGTTTGAAAATGTTACCATCAGCAGCTCAGCATAATATATACCTTGCTGGCACATGAAATCACTTATATAACAGTCCTTATCCGATGCAATAATGGCTTTTTGTTCGCTTTACCTAAATACTCAAATTTTCCACATGCCTGGTGTAGGTCATTAAAGGCCTAGGGCAGGAAAACTGGATATATAACTAAGATTAGACTGCATTTATAAATAGTGCTTCGCTGTAACAGTTTTTGGCTATCCTGAAAGGTTCATCCTAATGTACCTGATGAGACAGGAACTGATGAGGCACTTGCGCTCGTAGGCCTTGGGAGTGGTTTAAGGGTGACACCCCTGGCTGATGTCTTGACTGAGCCATCCCTCCACCGCTGCCAAATATACTGTGACCACTCTAGAAGATGCAGAGGAGGATGATGATATATTTAGAGCAGAAATATACCCAGAGAATGAACGTAGACTGGGAAAAAAACCAAAAACAACTCAGGGGTATGAATATTCTAAAGGGAGAGCACAAAAAGCTCATGTAAATGAACATTAGGACAGAAACAAAAGGAGCTATCTTACTTGTCTAAAGGGAATAGTGTGGTTGAAGAGGGAATGGGGCTTGTAGACAGTGGGTGGTGAGTACAGAGAGCAAGGACCCTCCTCTCCAGGGCACCAATCCTGATTGGTCAAAGGAAAGGACTGTCACAGGGACAAGCCAATGGAAGACCAAATTCAGTGGTGATGAAGAGGGGGTGTAGCAGGTTGAGGGGGGGGAGGAAATTGGGCAAACCAATGGGACGAAGTCGAGGATTACAAGAGGATACAAAGAAGAGTAACAAAGAATAAAATGCCATCTAGATAAGACAGGGACAAGAGAGACAAACACCAGTGAGGGGGAGGCGTTACCTTGTCATAGTAGGAGCCGCTGTCTCCGGGTGCTGCCTCTTTAGAGACAGCAGGGCGATAAGACATTGGTCCTCCTCTTCCTCCCTTCCTTATATCTCCACTATAATCGCTGATCCCCATGCTTCTTTTGTCTGCATCCATCTTCTTCTCCAAGTCGAAGTTTGGGCTGTTGGGATCATCATTCTGTACAAAACACAAAGGCAGAATTCACTGTCTGACTTACAGAACCTCATTGGGTAATTTTCAGGTTCCCTCTGCGTGGGTGTTAATGCCATTTATATTTTAAATTAGTCTTCCACAAAAACAGTGGCGAGTTACATCATTCTAAGCTTACCAGCAGCCCTAGGTTGGAGAATTGTCTGTTGATAGGACTCATCCAGGTGTCTCCTCCGCCAGCCTTCAGTGGCCCCTGAGAGACAAAGATAGACACAGGAAATAAATCAAAGCTATGCAGCAGGGTTTAAGACGCAATTTAGAATTTAAACTCAAACAAAAATTTACCTAGATACAGTTTTTTCCCCCCTCTGCTGGCATATTAAAACTACCATCTTCACCTTAATGCTATTCAAAATGATACAAATTGAGTTTTTATTTGACTCTTTTTCTTTGTTTTAGGACTGATGACATGCTAATTTGAAGGAATCAGTTTGGATAGCAGTGATAGCCACTGGTGAACATGTGCTTGTGGATCAGTAAAGCGCGTATGTCAGAAAGTGTCATCAAGGAGGGTGAGAGGCCTTACAAATGGAAAAACCAGCTCAGACATAACAGCCGTTTCCACGGTAATTTAGTCATCTTTGTATTAATAAACACTGTTTTAGATGGCCAGAATTTTTCCCAGCAGGAACCCACCTTGTTGCTGGATTTCTTGCCAGCATGGCTCTGGTTCCACCCCCCATTGCTTCCCTGTCCCCACGATGAACCGCTTCCCTGGGAGCCTGTGCTGTTCCACATTCCGCCTCCTTCTTCATCGTCCTCCCAGCTTGAGTGACGGGAGGCGGCCACGGAGCCCTCTTTGTCTCCCCATCCATCTTGCATAGACTTTGAACCTGAGAGAAAGAGAAGAGGAATGGATACCAACTTTATATTCACTACTGTCAGACCAACAGAAATGATACGCAGGTGGTTTTTTTTTTTGGATTCACCCACCAGTTTTGATAGGATTGGGAGAAGGGTTTCCCCAGCCCGTTTTTTCACCAGGATCATCAGGGTCACCCCAACCAGAAGTATCATTTGGCTTTCCCCAAGCTGCCGTGCCGTTGTCTACTGTAGGACTAGTGGGAGAGGTACCACCCCATCCCGATGGACCTACAGACATGTGGACACAAGCCTAGATGAAAGCCTAGAAAAGACTAGTTGGACAACACACGAGGACAGACTAGCAGTGTCACTGGAATGTTAATCTAAAGATAGCTAACAACAGTTCATCTCAAGGCAAGAAACACATGGCCAGATATTCTTCCTCAGAGTTTTTGTTAGCAAAAAGTGGAACTCATGATTCCAACGCTGACATCAATGACTACTGCACCTCCACCACTGTTTCACACAGATGTGACCTGGCAGACAGCCTGCACTTCTGTCACTTCTCAGCAGCCAAACTGAGCATTTATGTTATTCCAAAAGGTCTTATTTTAGGAAGATTTTTGTTGGCAAAGAAAATTGTCTTTTGGAGGTTTTTTGCCTTAGAACTCAACTAACTGAGGCAAATAAGACCCGTAGGTAATTCAGTTGTTGTTGTTGGGGAGTCTTTTGAACCTGATTTGCCTGAATGTCCTGCTGGAATGGTTTGAGATGAGAGCTTTATGCCCACTGAACATTATCCAACAGGGTTTAGTAATCAGCAGAGGACGACGACTGATGAAACTGAACTTTCTTTTCAAGAAATGTGTTACAGGGGTGTTATTACTTTTCCCAAATAGCCAGGTAAAGTAGGGTGGCCTTTCTCCCACCAAATAAAATCATTCCAAATCAGTGTGTAATTTGCATGGCCTATCAATTTAAAACTAAACATTTCAGTGTGTTTTAAACATAAAACCAACAAGAAGTTATCATCTTGAGATGAAACTGCCTCATGTCATAAATGTTTCAGGCTTTCATGTAAACACAATAAAGAGCACAACTTAAATGATTCAACAACTGGCTGTCAATCAAAAGTAAATGAATGTTCTTATTGAATGAAACTGTGACGCCCCGAAGCCAAAGTCAGCCACTGACAGCGCCGTACACGAGGCCTTCGCTGGGCTTACCTGTGGATGTGGGTTTTCCAGGTCCGTGTGCAGTGCTGAAGTCTCTGTTACCTCCCAGTCCGACAGCCTGTCTGCTAGCCTGCTGCTGCTGCTGCTGCTGCTGCTGCATTGGAGGTCCCTGCTGCTGTGGTTGCTGTTGCTGCTGCTGCTGCAGCTGCAGCTGCTGCAGCTTAGCCTGTCCCTGTCCATGTGGCTGTTGTCCAGCAGGTGCACTGTTCTTATCCCACAGGTTGACAGGCTTGTAATTGTAATGGGTTGGGTCTCCCCATGCTGATGTTCCATCATCTATCTCGTTCTTCCTGCTTAAAGTCTGTGGTGAGGGCTCCTCCCAGCCACTTGGTTCAGATCCACCTGCAACTCCTCCAGAGCCACCAGGAATGGGACCAGAGGTCCAACCCGAGCTTTGGTTCTGATTCTGGGCTTGAGAGGTGGGTTTCCTCCCCCCACCACTCTTCATTGGCCCTTGGTCCGATGCTTGTGTCGCTGTGGATGCTGATTGCAGGGCTGTGATTGTTGCTGTTGCAGTGGTGCTGCGGACCTGTGACGGAGCCGGACAGGCTGTTTGGCATTTGGTGCATTTTGTTCCCTCCACTCCAACTTTGTTGGGGTTTGGACCCCATGCCACCTATTACATTCATCCCCACTCCTCCACTCCCTCCACCCCCTGTGCTGTCCGCTCCCCAGGTTCTCCTCGGAGCATCGCCATCCCAGTCTCCCCAACCTCCCGCACCTGAATCCCCACCTGAGTTTCCTAAGATTTTCTTCTCATCCTCACATCCTCCACTGTTTGATTTGGACTGCGGCTCTTCCCAGTCTCTTCTTGTTCCGACCTTATGAACTGATCCCCACCCACTCCCTCCAACATTCCCTCCCAAATCTTTCCACCCGCCCGTTCCCCTCTCCGGCTGATTTCCTCCCCAGCGTGCCCCCAACTGTTTCATCTTGTTGCCCAAGGTCACTCCATCCGCTGCCATTTCCTCTACTACTCTCCCCCCCATTCATCTTTTCCCCATCCTGCAGCTTCTTGGCCATCCCCACCAACAATGCCTCCTCCACCCCAACCTGCAGCCTTCCCCTGCTGGTTATGTCCTGGTATCGCCCCTACGCCCATACCAGGTCCTGATGCCGCCGATGGCCCGGATTGTGAAACGGCAAGGTTTCTGATGTTTGGGCCTGACAATGGTGGGGCCCGTCCAGACAGCGAGGCCCCACTACTGCTACTGTTGCTGCTTTCCCAGCCCTCTCCAGAGGAACTTGCTGGTGGGACCAGTGAGGAACTGGTTCCAAGACCAATTGAATCAGTAATTTGGGTCCTAGGTCCACTAGAATACTGAGAAGGACCACCAACACAGGATGGATGTTTTGATGATGATGATGATGATGATGATCCACCTTTAGTTTGTCCTCCGTGATCCTCCATGTCCCAGGACGTGTTTTGTCTGATCTGTGTTTGGCCCCAGCCTGTGTTGGACAGGACCCGTGGGTCCAGATCGGACCGACTGAGCAATTTCTGTAAGGCAACCTCAGTATTGGGTGCTGGGCGACGAGAACGACCTTGAGTGCTATTAGGCCCACTCCCATTCCTGGAATTCCCACCGCTGGATGAAGATCTCCCCCTGTGCCCTGGGTCCCTCTCCTTCCCCACTCCATTCCCCAGTTTCCCCCTCACCCTTCTGATTGTCCCAAGCGCTGGTCATAGTGGTGGCTGTTGAGGAAGTGGAAGAGGTAGCAGGAGCGTTGCCAGCTGTGCTGCCCCCACTACTGCTGCTGTTACTACTGCTGGCACCACCCACTCTCTCAGATTCTGGATTAACGCCACAGACGCCAGTGGAGTTTCCACCCCAGTCGCCACCAGAAACTCCTCTTTCCCCTCCAACTCCTGATGACCCCCACCCTCCCTGAGATTCTCCAGAGGTCTGACTACTGTTTCCCCCAGTTCCAGCACTGCCCCAAGCACTAACCCCACTGGCTGGACTCGGATATCCCCAACCCGAGGTTCCGTTGTCGCCTTCAGCAGCTCTTAGCGCGCCACCGCTCTCCCATCCATCAGTCTTTGAGGCACCCGTTTTGGAGTTAGCTGCAGGGTAAGAAGGCTGTCCTCTCCAGGAGGAGGCGAGGTTGTGGTCTCCCACGCTCATCTCACCAGTCCCCACACTACGGTCCGCTCCTCCAAGACCTTCCCCCGCTGCAATTTTTGGTCCCGCTGAATCACTGTCCCACTTCCCTCCTCCCATTTCTCTGTCTCTTGATTGCATTTGGTGAAGTTGGCGCTGATGGGTGCTCGATTGATTCACAGATAAAGGTGGCTGTCCCCCCAGCATCCCGACGGTTGCACCTCCTAAACCCGGGCCCAGGGAAACAGGGTTGTTGGCAGACACAGACCCTGCGGGGCCCTGGTGATGGAAGGAAGACGGTCCTTCTGCAGCAACAGGCCCATCTTGCTGCACCAGAGCAGGCCAGGCAGAAGGATTGGCATTTGGATTGAAATTGGCACCTGGAATCGCACTGCTGCCATCGATGGAACCACTGGCGTCATGGCTCGGTGGCAGAGCTGAAGCTTTGGAAAGTGATGAGGGTTGTTGTAGCAGAGGCCCACTTGCAGCTACTGCATTCCCGCCACTTAGGTGACCCTGGGAGGCAGCCACCCCCCACGCCACGCCATTGGACGACTGGATACATTCATTGGGCATGGAGAATGAGGAAGTGGGTGAGGATTGGTTGCCAGAGGCACTGATGCTGTTCACGGGCTTTCCACTGTTAGCACTGCCCCCTCCTAATCCGGTAAAAGGTGCTCTTGCACCATCGTTGCCAGCGATGCTGGGCCACTCCTCCAGGTCATTGCCATCAACGATCACCTTCTCCCTGCCCTGAGAGGAGGTCTGGCTGCCAGAGCTCACCCCCCACATGGAATTTGCATAATTAGAAGTAGTAGAAGCAGCAGCAACTGATGATGAGGTGAGGGCCGTCGAAGAGGAAGCCGCAACCGAGTCTGAAATGAAAACAAACCCTTTACTTGCGCTGGAAATGAGGCATTCACATTTTTGATTTAAAAAGACTGCCAACACCTACCACAAGTAGCAGCCATGTTTGCATTGGGACCATCCCCTCCTCCCCCCCCTCCCAGCAGCATGGAGGACAGTGGCGGCTGACCCCTCTTCAGTAGCACTTTATGGTCCTGCTGGCAGCGGAATCGTGGTGGCACTTCTCTCGGCATGTAGCGTGGTTGCTGCTGAGGAGTCTGGCCGCCACTGTTTGCACTGCCGTTTCCAGCAGGGCTGGGGCCGCTAGCGGCAGGGGGAGAAACGGTGTTGGAACAGGGTTGCCCGTTGGCCCCTGCCAGGCGCTTGGCATTGTTGCCTCCTTGCGGCGGTGCGGCAGCACTGCCAGGGCCCAATGTGGCTGGAGACGGGGAGGCGGAGGGGGTGGGTCCAGGGCTGTGGGAGGCAGAGCTAATCTGAGGGGCAGAAGGCTGGGCAGATGCCGGCTTGGTCAACTCTGGCACTGCGGGGGGAAAAGGCAAGACCGAACCCAGATTCATCAATTGAGCTGATCTTAGGAAACAGGGGGATGGGAAAACAAGCTCAAACGCTGCTGTTAGGCTGCGTCTCAGGTCAAAAACTGACCACTGTTACTTGGACATCAGAGTGCTGCTAGCTTACCTTTGTTTTTTTGTTCTGTGACCTATCATAAAGAGACAGAAAAAACCCCCTCATTAATCAATAAATCACATTAGGTCATTAAATATGAACATTTTAACCAATCCGACAGGGTATTTCACCCCCACTAAAGACATCCCCTTAGCGGTCATCCACAGAATTAAAATAAGTGTTGAACTGTCAGTTTACCAAGGGTTCGCTGGCTTAATTGGAGTTGGATTTCTATTCTGTCGACATTTACTGGCAAACCCAGGGGCTGGAGGCATCGATGACACCATCGATGACGACCCAGGGCACCCACTACTTTGCTCCTTTTTCGACGGCCCGGCTCTGTCCTGTTCTGGGGTCGCTAAAAACTCCCTGGTGCTCATTTCCAACACTGGTTCCTTCAGTCACTCAGCTGAATGGGGAAGTGATATTTGGGATCTAAAGAAGGCAATTTGATTTTCTTGGTGCTGTGACATGCAAGCAACAAGAATACAAGGGGTGGCTGCTTTGTGCTTAAGAACAAGGAAGTAGAAACAATAACAGCAAAAACAGACTTTTATGACTGACAAGAAAGTCAAGCTCCGACTCTAGGAAGTAATGGTTTGATAGGGTGGCTTGTTGAGTTTTTTTAGCGAGACCTGAAGACCAGAAGCATTAGCCATCACTGCACGGGTGGATCGCCTGTTCTGACTGGTCGTTTGCTGCTCCATAAACGAGCAACAAGCAAAACTCATCATTTTTAGACACAAGTGATTGAACAAAAATCTCCATGCGTAGATCTAAAGGTGTAATTGCATCTAGAGAATAGGGTAATGAGGCGGAGGGCAGGCTTTTTTAGACCAAAGAGCCTAGCGGTGGAGAAAATTTTGCGTATTGTTTCTGTAAAGTGGGAAATAAGTCTGACATGAATCCAGATCTCGGCCAAATGTTCGCATACACCTTTATTCTGCACTGCTGGAGAGCAGGTGGCTGCAGTAAGATGACGGAGGGCCCCAGTCATGGGAAACATGCTCACCTTCTGAGAGGTTTCCCTTTTCCTTTTGTCATCCTTCTTCCTTTTCTTGTCTTCCATGAACTACTGTTCCTGTCCAGATATCCTTCTCTTCTGGAGAAAAAGCAAGACAATAAAATCTGTGCTCACTCAAACAAATTTAAAACTACTTCTGACATATCAACTACCTTTTCTGATCTTATAGCATGACTGAAGCTACACACGCCTGGCTTGGCAACATATATTTAATATATCTGCATATTCTGTTATATTGTAATAATTTATCTACAGCTAGAGGATTTTATGCCTAGATAAACGGGGTATCTGAGCCGCTGGGGTAGTGACACTCTGTCCAGTTGCCCAAATAAAGAGTATAAACATAAATTATGATATTTTAATCACTACACATAACATTTAAATAATGCAACAATGCTTAGCTTTTGATAGATCATTCACCTCTGATACCTATCATAAGCAAAGAGATGGCAAAGCGGAGCTAAATTGCACTTTATGAGGTTGTTGATTTGCGTCCCTGATATCAGAGTCAGAGTCTGCAACTAAACGTTGCACTTGCACATATTTCTGCATGGACTACATGAACGGCTAGACCAGGGGTGCCCGAACTATTCCACAAAGGACCGTGTGGCTGAGCTAGATTAAAGCATCTAATGAAAGCAGTGCTGAGGAAGAAGAGGAAAAACAGTCCTCAACAAATACAGATGCAAAGAGAGGAAGAACAAACCAAAACAGAATATCTTCAACTGATTACACACCACAGCTGGGGTTGCTCCTCAATTAAGGAAACAAAGCAAATTGCATTTCATTAGTCCTGCAGATGACGGTAAAACTAGAAAGAATTCTGACTTTATGAGGGTCATTATTTTGCAAACGCTTTCATTCGGCATCCAGCGAAGCACATATCTGACACGCCAATGAGAATTAAGGTGCAAAAACAATCAAAATCCTACACAAGTCCAATGCAGCCACTAAACATCGTCCCGAAAACTGTGCAGACTCTACTAATTAGGAATCAGGCGTCCTGGATCCACTTGGACGTCTGCTGAAACTGGTTTCGTTTTTGAAGAATCCAGAAGGCTGAATCCACAGAATCACACACGGCCCACCTCACGCCCTGGCTGAGACACTTCCAAGCCCACACAGCCGAGAGCCAACCAACAATCATACCACCACAAGCTGTCAGATGGGCACAACATTCTGTCCATCTGCCATTCAAAGCGATGATGTAAAATAAGTGTAATCGTACCTGCGTAACCTGTCAACGCTGATACGAGCTCGTCCGCATTTAGACGCTAGCTAGACCCTGCTAAGTGCGGAGCTACTTGGTGCTAAAATGGAAATGCCGTCTCCAGCAAACAAGACACAATAAAGTTGTTTTAACTACTCCAGGTTAGTGGTGTTTACCAAATCACGTTCTATATTTAACGCTAACGACGAGTATAAACATCTCGCCGTTGGCTATGCTAACATTTAGGAGCGGCGTCTGCCTTTAACGTCACTTCTAAAATACGTAGACACCGTTTGGCACCAATGATTGGTTAAAATTAACAATACAACTAACAAAAAGAAAATAAGACAGGCAGTCTGTTTTGTGTTAGCGTTTAGTAGCAAACACAGGGTTTAAATCGGATACCCACAACAGCTAAAGCACAATCACGAATAGTGTTACGCTACCGTTTAAGCTAGCGAACTATTGCTAACTAGCGACCACTTTATATCAGCAGATTGGCTACAAGTAACAAGTACGGTTGTGTTGGCTCGGTCGGTAACCGAACCGGTACCACATCTTAACAGTGATGCATTCACACGAAAACTTAAAACTAATATGAGCTCTGTTAATAGTTTGTACTCACCTCAGGAATCACATATGAAGAAAAGCTAACGCGCTAGCTAGCTTAGCTAAAGTGCTTCAGTGCGATATTTTAGCTTTCTGAGGCATTCGTCGAGGCTACAAGAAGAGCGGCAACGCCTGAGCGGATAGTCAAGTAAGTGGCAAACGAGGAAAAACACGCGTAATAAGCTATAGGATTGTAAATAAGTACTAACGTTGTAATAGTGTAAACGCTTGTGTGCAGAAGAATTTAAAATTCAAAGCGCTGCGGTGTCAGTCGGTTGACGGGCGGCCATTTTGCCTCTCAGCATGAAGCGTCTCCGCTGCCGCTGACCAGGCTGTGGCAGCAGGCTGGAAGCGCGCTGACTGGCTGGTTCCTACCGGGAGGGATGCAGAATAAATAAATAAATATCCAAACCCCAAGCTGACCTTAAACAACTTGTGACAGAGTCGACCTAACGTCCCAGTACAACACGGTGTCTTCCAGGTTCCAGCATGGCTCCGAAAAAGAGAGGAGCCAAAAGAAGGAAAACCCAGGAAAGTTCCGAGTCGGAGGACACCGAGGAGCAGGAGCAGAGAGGGGCCAGCAGGCAGAGGAGGAAGAAGTACATTGGAGCTCACGTCAGCATCCAGGGTGAGGCTGCTGGCCGGCCCAGCAGGTGGTCCTGGGCCCAGCTCGCTCAGCCGCCCGCGGTTCTCCTGCAGGGGGGATCTGGAAAGCTGTGGAGGCCTGCACAGAGTTGGGGGGCAACTGTTTTGCCCTGTTCCTGGGCTCCCAGCGGACCTGGAAAAGATCTCCTATGGACCACGGCGCTGCAGCCCGGTTCCAGGAGCTGCGGTCCCTCCACGGGATCGACCCGGCCCACATCGTGCCCCACGGCCCCTACCTGATGAACTGTGGCTCTCCTAAAACAGGTGTGTCCCGGATGGGATGGCTGGAAGTCTCCGATCTCTGATTGTACTGTTTATTTACACATGGATGGATGGAGTTTTCTCCATCGTTTCAGTCCCGGACCCTTGTTGGCAACCGCGTGGCTCTGTGATTCTACCCGTCCACCTTGTCCCACAGATGTGTATGAGAAGAGTCAGACCCTGCTGGTGGATGAGCTGAGCCGCTGCAGCCTCCTGGGCCTCACCCTCTACAACTTCCACCCAGGCTCCTCCCTGGGCCTGATCACCACTCAGCAGTGTCTGGGAAAGGTGGCAGGAGCCATCAACCATGCCCACCGGCAGGTCCCCGCCGTTGTCACAGGTACGGGAGCCGACTACACACGCGCGCCAGTAGCGCCGCTCTGCTCCGCTCCTGCGGTGAGATACGGGATAGTTGCGTGTCAGCGGTGTCAGAGTGATGCCGGCGTCTCCTCCCTGAGCAGTGCTGGAGAACATGTGCGGCCAGGGTGCCACGGTGGGCGGAAGGTTCTCCGAGCTGAGGGGCATCATAGACAAAGTGAGGGACCAGAGCAGGGTGGGGGTGTGTCTGGACACCTGCCACGCCTTCGCTGCAGGTGAGCCCACCGCCGTGGCCACGCAACAGCTGGCAAACCCGGATGGTAACGCCCCTTTGGCTGCGCAGGCTACGACCTGGCCGCTGAGGGCGGAGTCAGGGCCATGCTGGATGAGTTTGACCAGGAGGTGGGGCTCCACTACCTCAAAGCCGTCCATCTCAACGACTCCAAAGGTGGACGGTACCTTGCTGGTAGGCTCGTCCTCTCTTGAACGTGGGCTCACGCGCTCTGCTCCGCCTCAACCTCGTAGGACAACTAGGCTGCAATCTGGATCGCCACGAAGATATCGGGAAGGGCTGCATCGGAATCTCCGCTTTCCAGGACGTCGTAAATGAGCCCAGACTGAACAACATCCCTCTGATACTGGAGACGCCCGGAAGGTGAGGGAAAGAGTTGCTGACGTTCCTTTGGTCCCCAACAGATTTATCTCCATCCTGATGGCTGTTTTTTTCTCCCGCAGGACAGGATTTGAGTACGAAGACCAGATTAAACTCCTCTTTTCCCTCTGTAGGAAACCATAGAAACGGGCTTTTCCTTGATTAATCCCTACTGTTCACTTCAGTTCACTGCTTTGTTCACTGAAATTAACCAAAAACGTGTCAAGTGAGCTAGTTCTAGTATTTTCGTGTTGTTTTTTGTCTTTTAGAACTAATACTTTTTTTTGTAAGAAGTCCGAGGCGTCAACTTGATAGGAACACACCACTAGAGGGCAGCCGCGAACAAGAAATAAAACCCCAATTCGATTTTAAAACCGGCCTCACAGCAAGAAAATGCAAGAAATTTGCACAAACATACACTTTTAATACAGTAAACTCACTAATTTTATTGTTTGTCATTAAATCTGCCTTTGAACTTGTGCGGACCACCAGATCCTTAAGTGTCATTGTTCTGCTGATGTTACCCAATAAAATATTGTTTGATTGTTGTTGCAAACCAGAAAAAGAAGCAGGTCAGTCAGATGCCAGCGAGACCAAACACCACCTGTGGGTGGTGCTGACCCGTACTCACTGTACACACTCTCAACAGCAGCTCTGTTTTTAATATCCTTATCATGTGTTTTTCTGACACCATGACCTTGGGGTCGTTGCTATTGTTGACACACAACTGTGGTCATCTCAGATTCAGCACCCCCCCTCCACCCACCGTTGCCCCTCCGTGCGCCAGATAAGAGTAATAAAGTGTGAAATAAGAGCAGGCCCAGACAGTGAGCGCCGTTGGCGGAGACAGGATGTGGAGGTGCTTGGCCCAAGAATGCCTCTTCCCCTCAGGCCCCGCCCACCGGAAATGCCTGTCCAGGCCGTTGGAGGCGGCGCTGGCGAAAAGACGGAGCGTCTGGTCGGAGGAAGAGGAGGGGATGGAGTTTGAGTAATGCGCAGGACGAGTCCCGGCGCTGGGGAGCTCTGCGGCTCAGATAAGCAGAGCTCTGGTGGTTTTCAGGGGCGTTGTGGTGAGCGAGGTGGGTCAGGGGTGAGGACCCCGAGAGGCCCCAGGCCAAACAGTAAGCAGACATCCCCCCCTCCAAAATAAAGGGTTGCCGGAGGCGCCGTCTGGAGGGACACCGATGGAGATCTATTCCCACTCTATTCATCTTAAAAGCCCATTTCTTGTGGCCCCCGTGAGTGTGTTTATGAGCCATTTTGCCCTGTCTCTGTCGTCATATTAGGAGCAGAGCGTTTCCCACCGCAGCTGAAAGCAGCTCATCTAATTATACGCGGTTGTAAGTACAGATATTGTTGCTCTGACTGTTTCGGCGAGCAGCCAGACGGTGATCTGGGTCTCCGTATCGGTGATGGCTGCTGTGGGAAACAGGCGTGAGCTTCGGAGCCGCCTGCCAGCATAAAGCTGGAAAGAAACCTCAGAGTTTAAAAGAGAAGCAATTGTTTCTGAGTTTGGCCTCTGCTCTGCAAAAGGGCGAAGCAGTTAAAATAGAATACACTTCTTTTTGCGCTCTCCAAATATCGAAAGCTTCAAAAAAAGAAGAAAAAAAACCCCCCTAAAACCAGTTTCCACATGTTGTTTGCAGAGGGACAGATGGTCCCATAACTCTGCAGCGATGAATCAGAACATTTCCTCTGGATTCAATGATTTTCAGGGGAATTCAGATGATCAGCATATGGATGTGTTTACGTAGATGAAAGCATTTCTTTGATTTCCCACCAGTGTTTGTGCTCAGGTTCTAATCGCACCGTCGCTTCCCTCCTTCTGTTTTCGACCAGCTGATTTGCAGGGCCTGGCAACGAGCCGCCGTCCTCCCCCCGTCTGTGCGGGGTTCATAGTTCCCACTGGGTCCCGAACGCACCTCCTGGACACTGAGGAGACCGTCCTGGACGCTCGCTGAGCCCAACAAACACTCCTTGGACCTCCTCCCCACTTTGCCATGACGCTCTGCAGTTGTCAGGACCTTGTCTGCAGAATTTGAACATTCTTGGCTCCTTCTGACAGCTCAGACTCTGGGTTGTGGGCACACCGCCGCCTTTCACCGACTCTGTTTCAGTCGTTCATTTGTCAAGATCTTTGGATCCACTCTGTTATTTTCCCCACGTCTCTGACAGCTAAGTGCTCATGTCGCCTGCAGGAATCGAGAGATTTGCGAGCGGATCGCCTGACTTGAGGCAGATGGCAGAGTCATTTTTAGACGAAAACCGCTAAAGACAGCTGCCGAGGCAAGAAAGACATCCTCCAGCGAAAGAGAGATCGAAAGAGAAACAACTGCATGCGGTGGCTCCTCTCTTTAAAGATCGCTTTTGTTCCCTGCTGAGCCTCAATCCTTCTTCCCCGCGGCGCACTAATATAAAAAAAAACACACACACACACACGAAAGTCCACCTCTTCCCCGTAGAATAAGTATGAGTATTTTCGTACTCAGTCAGTCGCATCTACACGCGCACACATATATGCACATGCTCCTACACCCCCCAAAAAAAATACATATACTATACATACACACACACAAATACACACACACACACACACACACACACACACAGCAGAAATAGGAGCTGGAGGGCAGGGTGGAGCTCGTCCTGCTTCCTCAGCAAATCTTTGATTCTGACGCCACAGAAGGCGCCAAAAGCCATCATGACCCACCTTCCAAACACACCACCTCATTCCCCACTGTGGAAAAACACAGCCTTCCTATGCAGTGTGTGTGTGTGTGTGTGTGTGTTTAAGTGGACCCCTGCGTGGTTGCACCGCGTGGGCACACAGACAGTTTGGTTTTCAACAAAGAGTGGATACGGTCTGGGAACTTCTGGGAACTTCTGAAAAGAAAGTCCAAAGCGTCCTGCAGCAGAGGTGGAGGACATGGAGGAGCCTGATCGAAGGAGGCCGCCGTGGCTCTTTTTCTCATTCCTTCCATTAGTCCTCTTCCTCTCCGTACTTGCTCATGCTGAGGAATGTTACCCGCTGGTGGCTGGGCATCCAGCCACAGCCAGACCAGAGAGAAGAAGCACAAAGAGGAGGAAAAAGAGCTTTGAGGGATGAACAGAGATTCTTTACTGCTGAAGTAACGTTCACCCCAATTAAAACACACGCAGAAATAAACTCGCACAGATGACTCCCTGAGCCCGTTGGAAGTGGGGCACAGACCCCCCAGCTGCATGAAATATAGTTGTTGGACTGTGTGTGTGTGTGTGTGTGTGTGTGTGTGTGTGAATGAACGTGCACAGTAGACATGGGTTAGTCTTTCAGGTCAATCATCCAAATACAAAGAGCACAAAGGTAAACCACTGACATTCCTCACACGCCTCTTATTCACTCACACACCTCACTCACACTCACACACACACACACACACACACACACACACACACACACACGTCACATCCTGCCGTCTCTATTGAGCGGGGTTCTGGATATGTAATGGATTAAGTGATGTAGTCATCTATGTGGCCACACACGTTCTTTTTTGAGAATAAATAAACACCCACCCACACACAAACAAAAAAACCCCAAAAAAAAAAAAAAGAACACCCACCTGAATATATTTATTAATATTTCTCTGAAACCCAAGACACACCGCCCCCCCCTATTGGGTGCGGTCTTATTTTTTTTTTTTTTTTTTCTGTTAATCTTTCTCCCCCTTTTTTTTTTTTTTTTTTCCTCCCCCCCCCCCCCCACCCCCCCAACCTATTTTATTTATTATACGCGGATTGTTAAAATTATAATTGTGTTTTTTAAAAAAAAAGTTAAAAAATTTTTAAAAATCGCTCACACACACACACACACAAGCCCAGGCCTCCAGTCTGTGAATAGCTTTCCTTCCTCCACACACCTCCCTTCCTCTGCATCTTTTTGGAAGCCTTTGCGAGCCATCTGTCACTGAACCCAAGATCTTGAGTTTCCAGGCCGACCTGAAAGTTGATGTGACATTGAATGTGTGTGTGTGTGCGTGCACTGTGTGTGTGTGTGTGTGTGTGAGTTGTGTGGACCAGTGTCTTTTATAAAGGTCTGTTCATTGAAAAAGAAACAGTGGCGTTTCACAAACATCAGTTAGAGGTTTTTTTACCCTTATAGTCAGACTCAGTCTGGTGTGTGTGTGTGTGTGTGTGTGTGTGTATGTGTGTGTGTGTGTGTGTGTTTCCACCCACAGCATTATGCAATAGCAAATGCATCATTTTTAACAGAACAAGCTGTTAAGTGTTTAACTTCACCTTCATTTCCACCGGCGGAGGAATGTGCCGTGTCCATTCAAATGTGCTCCTCAGATACGAGCGCACACGTGTGGCACCGATACCTGCAAATAAATACTAACATCCCAGCTCAGTACTGCAGTACTGTCCCAACTTAAGGCTCTGTGTTTGTGCTGCTCGAGTGTGCGTCTTGGCGTTTTCCTGTTTTAACCTTGCATGGAAGAAAGGGCTGGACTCACAATAGGCCATTGTCCCGTCTACCCACCGTGTTTCCTGTCATGTCAGAATTCACGGAAATTAGGACACAGGGCAAACAAACAGTGGCGGCTGCAGCTCTCCTTCTCCTGTCGGGGGCCTCCAGGAGGGACCCCAGCTCCGACTGCGGCTGTTGGCAGTCGTGCCAGGAAGCTAATCAACGTCGCATCGCAGCCTGACAGACCACAGAGAGACATGCGCATGATGCATGGACGAGGTCTGGAAGGAGGTGTTGAGGGCTGGAGGGTGGAGCGCAGAAAGGTTCGGGTTTAAAAGCTAAACGGAGAACGGAGAGGTGGCGGGTTTCCTCAGGTCTGATGGTTCATGGTGTACAGCAGGATCACAATCACCCTGCTGGTGTCACACTTTTAGAGTTGTGTGTCTTCAGCAAAACTCTGGGCAGTTTTTAGAAACCAGACATGATGAGGTCACAGGACAGAAACCTGGTCGCACGTCAGGTCCTGAAATATCAGATTTGTTGTGATTAGAACATCATCATGACTGGAAAAGCTCCAGAAGTGATTGTCCCATCCTTTTCACACAAAAACTAGCTGAAGTTGTTTTAATTTCATTCAGAGGCGAGCTACTGTACTCTCGGAGCTTGATAAACACTACGAATACCTGATCATCTGATGCCAACCTGTAAAAAAAATCCAACATTAATATTTGTAAAGAAACAGGGCTCTGCAGGATCTGCCGCGCCGTGGACACACATTTGCTCGTACACTGAACGCACATAATGTTCACATCAAATGGACAAGTTCACACACACGCATGCTGCCAAGCTCACCGGATTTTCAGGGAACAGATGTGATGAAAACAAGACGTTCCGGGGTTTTATTCCAGCTGTAATGTAGTCAAAGAGTTCCCCTTCAAGACATAACTCAGCCAAAATCCTGGAGCAAGTTGTAGTTGAAAGAAAAGGGTGGTGGGGGGAGCAGACACCTGTGTCCACTCCAGACTCCCCAGACGCACCTTCGGGTTCCAGACTCCTGAAAAACACAGTAGCTGCTGTTATTGTAGGAGTCAAATGAGCAGATGGGCCGGTGAAGGTTAGTGGGGCCTAATTCAAACCATTCTGATGTCTGAGGAGCAGCGACGGGCTTTACCAGCCGCTGCTCCATCTCTGCTTTCAGGTGCTGCATTAGAAAAGAAGGCTGCGTTAATCTGAATTCAATTAAGCCGGTTTGTTAAATCAGCCTCTTGGCAGGTAGGACGTCTGCACCGGTGTCCAAAACTCACAGAAGAGAGCTGGAAAAGCGAACAGGGATTTAGTGGCGTGTCTGCGTCTGTGGTGCCGGACAGAAGTGGTGTCTGCCTGCTGAAGCTCTTGGCATGCATTCCTCATGGTATGTGGAAGGGTGAGATCAGCCTCTTTTAGCACCATTCAGCTGTGTTTATCAGATCACAGGAAAATCTACCAAAACACACTCGCACACACACACACACACACACACACACACATACAAACAGAAATCATCTAATCTGTACCTTTGGGAGGGAAAAAAAATCCGTTTCCCAACCATTACTTTAATTTCGCTGGGTTGTTGTTTCCTAAAAACGTCTTTTGTCTGAAAGCTGCAGCACTGAGTTCTTAATTACTTAATTGGACTGATTTTCTTGGGCTCTGCTGGAAACCTTCCAACACACAATATCTGGAAGCCATTCTGGCAGTCATTTCCTCAGAGACGTCACACGCTCTCTGTGTCTGTGAAATCTTCATGCTGTGTCCACACACCCGAGCGTCTCCCATCGCTTCCGGACCTTCACTGTTGACCTTGCTGTCATTCACACGTTCTGACCGCAGCTTGAAATGAGCTCATCCAACACTGATTGCAGGTGCTGCGTCGTTTGCTGAGGGATATATCTGGATTCAGTCTGGTTCTTTGAAAGTTCAACTTGTTTGCAGACGATGTAGTTCTGTTCGCTAAAGATGAGGTCAGAGTCCGACGCCACGTTTTTCTACCTGCACATGGAAGACCGGCTTAAAAACTTTGCATTTGTGCACCTTTAAAGGTTTACTGCTGAATCGAGTGAACTAATAACTGAGTGATTAATGTTTGCAGCAGCTAGCATGTTATTATTTTCGGCCATATGTTCTCCTCATGTTCTCTTTCAGAATATAAAGTTGTAACTCTCCGCCTCTCCCAGCCAGAATAAGTTCAGCAGAACCTCAAAGCCAGATTTAGATGCATTCCTTGTTGCCACTATAATTGTCCAATTACTGCTATTTATGTGTTTTTTAAAAAAAATCACAAAAAAATGAGGCTTTTTTGATTGATCAAGGTTTGACAGGAAAGTAATCGTCCTTGTTCCTGACCGAGCAGAACGCTCTGAGTCATTCCAGCGTCTGAATCTCACAACACCAGCGCGGCTGAAGAAGTCGATGGAATTTTCCCTCCCTCCCGCGCGCCGCCTGGAAGGACCCACAAGCCACAAACGAAGAGGCTGAGGCCAGAAAAGTAAATTAGACATCCTGAGGCAGAAAGTAAATCAGAGAAAAAGGAAAAAAAAACATGTCATGGTGACGCTGGCTGTCACAAACCTGCATCTGAGGCGTGTTAATGGGGCGAAACCCAAACCATCCTTCCTCTCTCCCTCACGCTGTCCCGGATCTGTCCTGGAATAATGGGCTGGACTGTGATCTGAGGGGTTCTACAGGCACCACCGTTCTGCTGACAACACGGGGAAAAATCTACACACCATACGGCAACGATGGGAGCGCTCGGGTGCTTATCGCACCGCCGGAGCTCCAGCAACGCAAACGCACGCTTACGCCCGTCTTTTGGGGTCATTAGGCAAAAAAAAAGCCTTTCCAAGCAAACCCTGTGATAAGCAGAGGCCAAACTCGGAGCGTTTCACCTCTGATGTGTGTTTGAGTGTGACTCAGAGATATTTGACACGGACCGTTCTCAGGCACGAGCACACAACGCCCCCAACTCCTTCACACTCTTAGTCTGAAGAGAGCGATAAGGGAGAGGCCAAGAGAGCCACCGAGGGAGAAAAAACGGGGGGTTTTACCTAATATTTCAGTGTTTTAAGCCAAATCTGTAGAAAAAGTTGCCAGAAAAAGTGTAGCATGGACCAACGGAAAAAAAAAAAACAAAACTAATGTGAAAACACAAAATCTTAAAAGTTTCCATCCCATTAGAGACCCAGAGCTGGTCAGCATCCAGGACCTTGTGAGCTCTTCTGAGCGAATAGCTGACATGCCTCAGAACAGAGGCTGTTTATCTTGGGATGGAGCGGAGGAGAGAGGGGAGAGATGCAGGGAAAGTTTGGAAGAAAGAAGAACGGGGGATGAGATCCCTGGGAACTGCATTAGAAGACGAAAATGACAGCTTTGGCAGAGGAGCAGCAACCGTGCACGCCGCCCAGACGCACGGAGACGCAGACGAGCAACAGATCCAAACAGGGATGGTGGGGTAAACCCTGGGCGGTGTGAAGTCGGGACACGTCAAACACGCCAGGAACGCAAACGCTTTGGAGGTATAAAGGAGGCGCTGGCCCCGCCCAAGGCCCTGCCCAAGGCCCCTGGGACAGACGTGGCGGCGGCGCGGCCGCACCAATCTACAGCGGCGTGAAGTGTGTCTTTCACCTTAGCGACAATCCTAAGTGCTGAAGTGAGGCAAAGCCCACAGGGAGTGAGCCGTCGGTGTTGGCCGCAGTAGGGAGGAAAAACCGGCTTCTAACAGGCAGAAACCTGGAGCAGAACCAGGCCATCCGCCGGGAGGGAGAGGGGGTAGAGGAGAGAAAAGGGGAGGGAGAGGAGAGATGGGGAGATGGGGAAACGGAGGAGAGGTGGCGATGGAGGGAGGGGGGGGTATCAGGCAGCTCAGGTGTGAGAAGTGGGTGGAGCCAAAACCAGGTAACCATTAGGAATCTGCTTTCCTACATTTTACTGGTTGTTTTTATTATTATTTCATGGAGGTTATCGGGGGACGGAACAGCTCCAGGACCCCCACCCACTGAAGGCTGAAGTCAGATTGACAGATGAACCTTTGAACCTCTCTAAACTGATGAAGCCTTTTGGATAGAAGGCGAAACGTTTTCCAAAAAGAAAACTGACTGAAAAGTCCAGATGAACACAAAACCTTTGATGATCTAATCATGTGATTAGCTCAGAGGAACAACCTGAGTCAGCTCCAAAAATGTCCGAACTTTCCCAGACAGCAGATACTCAGCTGATAAAGTGTGATAAAGCACATGATGGTTCCGGCCTCTTTATACTGGCAAACATCCCCCCCCCAGAATGTGTCCTGATGAACATCAACCCTAACCGTTAGAGCGCCCCCTGGCCCTGGTGGAAGGGATTATTCTACAGGATTACTGCCTCTAACTGGGATTATTCTTACATTTTATAGCCGTCTGCAAAAAAAAAAAAAAAAAAAAACCCGGTGTGTAGGGGCCGCTGGTGTGGCCCTCGCCTGGTTTCCTTCTCCCGTGCTCCCCGCCCCTTCCCTCACCCTCCTCCGCGCTGCGCCGCTCCGCACACCCGGCGCGCCAGCGGGACTGTCCGGTTGCTGCGCCGGCTCGCTCGGACCACCAGCGCCCAGAAGGCACCATTCCCGGGGAAATAGTCAGCGGAGAGCGGCCACGCCGGGGCTTGCTGCCGCACACACGCCTGGTGAGTTTGGATGACATTTTATCCGAATATTTCTTTCTCGCGATGACTCGGTGAGACGTTCACGGACACGTTAAAATGTATTAATATATCAGGAAAGTGTGAGTTCATGAAGTACACTCTGCGGGGACTATTTTTAAAGTTATTACTAATTTAGGAAAGAGATAATTCTGTATCTAAACAACTTTATATTTTTAGTTCTTGTAATAATTTCACTGTTAGAAACTAATAAAAAAAAGAGTTGACGTATTAATGAGTTGTTATAAGCCACCTGGTTTTCACAGAAAGAAATCTAATTTTTATTTTATAACGCAGGTACAAGCGCTGATAATCTTTAACGTGGTTGTTTGAATAAAAGGCGCTGTTGTTTTCTGGACAGAAAAGCCAGTCCTGTCTGGAATTCACTAACGTTTGGAACAAAAGTGCCACCGCTTCCAAATGTGTTTCTTTAAATTGACAAAAAATAATCTGGGTAGCTTTTCCAGCGTCTGCGTCATGTGCCAGCTGCAGGGAAGCTGAAGCTGGTGCCCTTGAGGCGTTTTAGTCGTGGGGACAAACGGGGAGCGCTGGGCTCATTACAAGTTGGGGGCATTGGCCTTTTGACCCCCACAATCTGCCAAGAGGGAGGCCGCCAACACCAAACTCTCTCTCACACACACACACACACACACATTGATCGATCAAAGGCTAATCATTGCAATCAAACAGAGATTAATCCAGCCTGTTTGGACTTTTTCATGTCCGACCGGATCAGTCATTTCCCAGCCAGCCTGCTTGGACCACATATGTGTAACGTTTACTTCCTCCAGAGCTCAAACGTTGCCGTTCCGTGTAGCCGGATGAACCATGGTGAACAGACGCGGGTCAGATATTTCCTCTTCGTGGCCCTCGTATCGTTTAGACTAAGACCACACTGTAATTGACGCAGCACAGACGGACCCTGTGTTCCCTCACTTTTTTTTTTAACCTGAGTTCTACATTCCTTTCAGGGGGAACGTTTGTAACCTTTGGGTGTCACTGACGCAACCATGTAGGAAAAGGGTCAGTGGCAGAGGTGTGAACTCTGGATCCAGTATTTGCTTTCATAGCACTGGATTTTCTGGCTTTTTTTGGCCCACCCTCCACCCTCCCTTCGCTGCACCTGATGGCTTAGGTGCTTCATCATGGTCCCTTTGCACCAAATGGTTACAAGTCACGCGCCCAACAGCATCCAACAACAAAAGAAACAAAAACAGTTTTTTTAAAGTGAGGTCAGCTGCTCCGTGGGGGAGGTACAGGAACCTCTCTAAATGCCTCCTACAACTAAAGTAGTTATCATGGTTTTTATAGTCTTTTGGGGTATTTTAGGCAGCTCGTTTAGTGAAACACGTTTCTTTTCTTTCCTTTTTTTGTAAGAGGGACAGAGATCTTTTGCTAACTGCCAACTCTTCATAGTTTACCTTTTCAGACAATCAATAATGAGGCTCAGCAACCTTTGGTTGAATGTGTGGATTTGTGGCTCCTTGAGGTTCAGTAGGAAATAGAACCAGTATAGGAACCAGTAGGAACCAGTAGGAACCAGTGACGGTGATTTTTTATTTAATATTACAACTCAGTGTGAGGGAGTCACATGTTTGCTCATTTAACTTAGCACAAAAAAAGGAGACATACAAACTGAAGCGTCAGGAATCACAGAAGGTGAGCTGGGATTGGCCGCTCCAGCGGTGGAGGACTTCAGCTGAAGCATGCAAAAGTTTTCTTGGCTAAAGAGGAAGTGTACGCTTGTTTTGCTTGGATTCACGCTCCTGAGCGCGGATGGCGAAAATAGGAATGTAATTGAAAGTCAAAGGCTGCAGTCCAAAAATGCGGCCTTATCTTGTATGTTTGTTCACCTGGTTAGCGGGGTTAGCGAGTGAAGGACGAAAGAAGGGAGGGAGCACGATGAAAGTCCCACGTTGATTTTACTCAAGACAAACTCCGGCAGAGTAAACATTTTCTAGGCCGAAGCCATTAAAAATAGAGACTGATGGGTTGGTGCCTTTCTGTGTGGCCTCCGCAGCTGCTGCAGCCTTCCTGAAGGAAAGAAAAAGAAATGAGAGGGGATGGAGCAGGGAGCAATTAAAGATAAAAACAGGGACAGAAAAAGAAAGGAAAAACAGGAACGGGACAGCACAGGGATTAACAGAGCGCTGCCGCTTCATAATGAGGGCAAAAAGAAGGAATTTAGAGAAATATTAGAAGCTAAGGATGGGAAAGAAATCAAGGGGACAGTTGAGACTATAAAAATGTGGTTTCAATCAGTGCCGAGGTTGGAAAGACTACGGATGCCTCTCCATGTCACTCAAAACGTGTTCCTGCGCTCATAAAACACACACACACACACACACACACACACACGGCTCCAATCAGACTGTGGTTCCCCTGGTTTACATCCAGCAAATCCACCTCAAGCTCAGACCCTACGTGCACCGTGACACGGAATATATCACGGGATGTAAAACTCTCCGACGTTTGAAAAGAGAGAAGAGTTGCAGCTAAATAATGAATAAAAAATGTCCGTCAAGGTCAGTTTTTGTCCGTTTCTGTGACCGCGCTGGGTTGAGACGGTAAATAGACGGGATAACAATTTCTGTAATCAGGGTTGTGGTGGGTGACTCTGTCCTTACATCACTTCCCTCCTCGTTTCCTCTGAGCCAGCTTCTTCTTCTGTCAACCCTGTTTCTGCCATGACCTGTCATCCCGTTACGCCCATTTTCCCTTCATTTCATCATTACTCCCTTCAATCGTTACCTCCTCCCATCGCTCTTCCTCCTTTCAGTTTCAGTCTGTGTTGTAATTATTTTGTGTCCTCTGACAGGCTGCAGCCGGGCCTCGTCCAGAAGCGGAGCGCCCTGCAGGGGGACCAGAGGAGACCAAGGCTTAGGGGATAATCCAAGGTACGTCCAGACCCTCCTCTCGAGAACTCCTGCTCCTGGCTGATGTCAGGGATTCGGGACTTAACAATAAACCTGATTCCCTTTAAAGTACAAGAGGTTTCCTTCGCTCCTGCAGAACCTTCCGGCTGTTCGATCCCTCCTTTTTCTGCTGTCATCGTGCATCTCAGAAAACACGAGCAAGTGCACAGAAGGAGGGGAGGAGCGTTAAGGAGCACAAACATATGTGCAGATTTAGGTGGGGGGTTTGGGCGGGAGCGACCCCCAGAGTGTTGCGTTTAAAGGCCTTACAGGATTACAGGCTACGTTTCGCATCAGCTCAAGGCGGCTCGCATGTCCGCTGTCGTAATACTGGAAATTATGTTTGTTGTTTGTCGTTCTGCTTCATTAGATCAAAGAAAACGAATTCCTGTTGTGGGAAGTAGACGGTACTGGGGAGTTTTAATGAAATCTCCACTTTAGATGGATTTAGTGCGGCAGCCTGCGGCTTTATTGCAGTTCCCGGTTATGTGCCCAAGGTCCCGGCTGCATTAGACCCAACATCCCTGGTCCCCAGCGCCTCTTCGCCAGCCCTGATACAGCTCCGCTCACCGCTGCTATGTGGCATTGTTCCGCTCCCAGATGGCTCTTAAACCTGCAGGAAGGGTCCCTGACTGCGGTCAGCGGGAAAATGAGAAGGGCTGCTTTGAACCTGACGCCATCCCCAACCCACAGCACATCGCTAGTGAAGCCAGCGGGCGCTGGCCTTTGTGGGGGGGCAGCAGACCAGTTGCCGCTAAGAGAAAAGCTTATAAAGGGAAATAATGTTCTTCCCTATGCTGTAAAAATAGAACATGCCCATGTTTATATGACAGGAAAACGTAACTCCACTTATATTATCCCACTAGAGGCTCTTTTCACACTCTTCTTGTATGTTAGCTTTTTCTTTAGCCTAGCGAGGCGTTCAAAGGTTTAAATTGGAAACAGGATTTGTTGAACTCAAACCAGGAAATAAAAATCAACTAATCCAGTAAAATAATCTGGAATTGTATTATTATTTTAGTAAATGACTAAAATATTTGTTTTACTATTGGTATGAAATATGACAACTCTATTTTAAAAAGATTATTCTTTGTCTTGTTGACTTTGCTGCTTCGTTCGGTCCTGGGCCTGCATGTACACTTCTGCCGAGTAGCTGCGCTGTTTTCTTATCAGGGGAATCGTTTTCCTTTTCCCCAAGCATTCTTGAGGAACAGCTTGCAAACAAATCTTAGCGTGCTGAGGGATGGCTGCTGTCTGCCGTCAGAGCGCGATAAGAGACGTTTAGTCGGTGTAACCTTGGAAGCAAGAGTTCCCTAAAAGCACAGTTCTTCCACATAGAATTTAGTGGACTTTCTTGCACAGGAAGAGTGTTTTCAAGTCTAAATTTGGACGGTTCCAGGCCACTGGACTTTCGGAACGCAGGATTCTTGTAACCTGTAGAGAAATGGAAGCAGCCATTGGAGTTACTGTGCAGCCAAATGAAGGAAACGGTCTCGTAGTTAACCTCGGTTTCTGCATTATAAACTGCCGGTGTTTTGTTTCTCCCTAAAACCTTTACCATCCCCAAAGTCCTTGTGTGTATTTTAATCATTTCCATTTTTGCTCTCAATAGATGGTTCTGCGGCGCGACCACAGAGCAGTTTACAGCTGGACCTGTTTGTGAGTGGATGTCTGCGCCGCCGAAGCCCGGGGCCAGTCGGGGAAACCAGGCAACCTGACCGCACTCCAACCGGACTGGACGGCCGCATCCAGGAACACGACTGCACGGAGCTGCGAATGAGCCCTCCTCCAAACCAGCCATGCGTAACTACGGGCAACCGAAACTGGGACAGAGTCTGACCCGCTCGTAATAAACTCAGATATTAGGCCTGAGGCCCGCAGGCTCCGCTCCTACCTGCTTTATTTTTTTTTCCTTACAAATTTCACGGATTACAGTGCCTCCCTTTTTTCTTTTTCTCTCCGCTAAACAAAAGCTGAATTTCCCGTCTTCTTTGGCACTTTGTCCGGACGACTTTTCATGCTGAACTTTACGAGCTGATCTGACCGGGTCATGAATCTTCAGGAGAAGCTGTCGGGCCTCAAAGGCCTGGTGTCCCACTCCCACAGCAAGCGTCGCTTCAGAGGCGACCTCACACTGGACATGATCAGCCCCCCCCTCGGGGACTTCCGCCACACCATGCACGTGGGCCGAGGTGGCGACGTGTTCGGGGACACCTCCTTTCTCAGCAACCACGGCGGCGTGGCTAACCGCAGCAGCGGGGACACAGATTCCCTGTCCAACCCGGACAACAAGATCGGGGCCTTCTTCTCCCGGGCGCTGCGTCAGATCAGGAGGGGCTCCGACAGCAGACCCAGAGAGGCTTCCAAGGACCTGTCGCCGCCGCCTCCCCCCATTTCTCCCATCATCAAAAATGCCATCTCTCTTCCCAGGCTGGACATCGACATGCCCAACGGTTGTCCCACGGCCAAAGCGCTCTTCCCAGGTTGTCACAGCACGCCAGAGGGAAGGAAAAGCTCCTATGGTGAGTTGACACATCCAAACTTGAGCCATGTACTTTACCTCTGCTGCTACTAGACTGTTAAATACGGAAAAACACCTACTTGCAATTAAGAGTTTGGGTTTCCGGAGTAATTCCTACTGTTTTAATGCACCGATTTGCCTGTCAGCCATTGAAAAGACCCCAAACCAGGCATTCTGTTAACTGCTGCTGGTGTCCATGGTTGGAGTTATGAGTGCTGTGGGTTAGCTTATCCAGAGCAGATCCTGTCTGCAGCGCTCTCACTATGATGTCATACCGTTTACTTTGACAGAGGAAGTCGTTTAGGAAAGTACACCCCCCCCCCCCCCCACACACACACACACACTCCCCAAAACCCTAAAATAGCCCATGAGATTAAAGGTCTGCGTTCCCTTCAAATTAAATAAAGCCAAACAAAGTGAAGTACTTTGGCAAGGGTCAAATGAGTTAACTGCAGAGAAGTTGGAACCATGTGTTCATCTATCAGTAATCTGCCCAGTAATCAGGACAAATTTGCCCCAGATGTCCTCAGGAATCACCTTGGTTGGTTATCGGCAGCACTCCCGCCGATAACCATCCGGACAGGGATGGGAACAAGAACAAGATGTGACACGTTGACACCAAACAAGGATTACGTAGGCTTCTCCCAACGCCAACGAGGACGTAAACAGCAGCTCTGCGATTAACACACTTTAGAATACATGTACAGATTATCAGTGTGTGAAGCAGAGTCCTGGATGTGGGCGAGAACCAGCTGTTTCCACTGGCTTCTAAAGCAAATCGGTGAAACCGGACGATTCCAGACTCATTAAAACTGGCACGGAGGGGGTAATCTGACCCTGCCAGGTCACAAAGGCAGCACCATGTGACCTGATTTTTTTACCCTTCATGAATATAAATAAATCAGGACATCATCTGCATAATTTGAGTTCAGGATGTCCGCAGGCAGGTTTACGCTGCCCCCTGTTGGACTAAATGGTTACAGTTTCCACTGTTTGTGGAGGCTGAGGTTGTTTTTACCTCTTCAGACGGAGGTGAAGGTCTGCGGTTGGGGAAATGAGCCGGGTAGCAGAAGATTGGATGGTACATTTGAAGAGAAAGTCTTGCAGGACTTGGGTCATGTTGGTGTTCTGTTTCATATCTGTTGTTGTGGAGGACGTGTGGGAACGGAGCCCCTGAGCCTCTGGGATAAATCAAAGTTCTTTTAAATTGAATTTAAGAGCTTGCCAGGAAGACTTTGATTAGGTGATATGAGTATTGAAATGTGTGCGTGTGTGTGTATCAATGTAGAGCTATTTTTCCTCTCTTGACAAAAAACGGAGGTAAAGACCACAAGTTGTCACGGTGACGTTGCCAAGCAACCGCTGGGAACTGGAAAACATGTCAAACCAGGTCATTTTCCACCACAGTTTCCACCAAAACCACAAGCTGTTGTTTCAGTCCTTGTTTTGGTTCATACTGGACCCCTCGTACGTGTTGGACGATGTTTTAAACTTACGTTTTTTGGAGTTGTTACTGGCCCGTTTCCAGGTTTCTCTCGCTTTGCTCAGGTCTGTCTTTTCCTAAATATCTCCTGACGGGCTGATTACTCTGTGTCTTCAGGCCTGGAATCGGGTTTTGTTACCCTGCCTCGTCTCTCTCGACTGGAGCGCCAGGAGGCCTCCATCACCTCCACCCCAACGTCCGGCTCTGCCCACATCCACCGCGGTTCCCTGACCGACCCTGCTGATGCCGTCCTACCCACGCGCGCCTTCTTGGAACCCAGCGCCGCCACCACTGCCTACTCTGACTCCCTGCCCTCCCTCACTTCCCTGGACACCTTCAACTTTGACCTGGGCCCCTCCCTCATGAGTGAGGTTTTCAGCCTGATTGACAGCCACCTGGACCAGGGAGAGAAGGCGGGGCCAGCGTGCCTCCTGACCAATGAGGGTTGGCAGACGGGCTCGGCTGCTGTCTCGTACGAGGGTTCCCCGCTGAGCGAGGACTGCCGAGGCTACACGAGTCCACGGTGGCAGGAGAAGGAGGAGAAGGAGGAAGAGGAAGAGGAGGAGGAGGAGGACGAGGGAGCTGGCCTTCATCTTAAAGCACCTGGTCCAGCGATGAGTTCCCCTGAGAGGCTCAGATCGGAGATGGGCATGGAAAGCGAGCGTTTCCAGATCGCCACAGACGTGCTGGCGCGCCACTACGGCGTCGGCCACCTGAAGGGACAGAGCCGGAGAGCAGCCGCAAGTTCCGAGAGGATGACGAGCAGCCAGCCGAAGAAGAACATGGCTTACAGCTACATGGATGACGAGGATGAAATCAAAGTCTAAGACTAAACGGATGACCTTCGGCCCTTGTTTTTTCTCTCACTCGATGGTGCACGAAGGATGCAGAGTTCTGGGGGCATCTGAATGCGGCGGAGCTCCTGAGGGAGGAAAAAAGGAACGAACCAAGTCGGGATGTTTTGGAAAATAGCGTCTTAGAAACCCTTCCTCACACACACAAGGAGCCTTTCTCTGTGGCTCCTGAAACCAAAAAAGACGTGACAAAACACAAAGAAAGACTATTATTTACAGCCTTTACTACCATTTGTTTGTCTGCTTTTCACTCAGGAAAACACTAACAGGGAGGAAAAAGGGAGAGATCTGGAATCTCAGAGAGTGTCAGTGACGAATGCGCATGTACTGAGTGTGGAAGTTTTACTGGTATTTGCTAAAGCCTAAAACATTTACAGTAATTGCTCATTTTACTCTGCAGTTCCTCTATATTCAGTGCACCTTTTCGATTATGAAGTATGACTCCTGTATTGCTTTTATAGAAGAATCATCGTTTATGTACATGACAGTGTCAGCTGACCTGGTATGAGTATATATTTACATTAAAGCACCAGAGTGCAGTCACATCCGTATGCTGCCATCAATACCAATAATGATATAAAGTTGAATTAAAGCTCTTTTTAATTCCAAGTTTGATGATTCATTTATGTACAACGTTTTCCCAGACTTAGCTTAGGTGGCAACAATCAAACTGGGAAAAAAACAACGTAAAAGCTTTGACGAAGGTAAAGATAGGTCACACAATTAATACAATTTATAAAAAAAACTCATTTGGGAGCAATTTAGGCTCTCCAAACTCTTGGTTCTGCCACTTTCCAGCAGTGGCATCTTCCTGCTTCCAGTCAGATAAACACGGTGACACTTTGTTGTTGTTTGATCTGTTCTTGGCTGCTCACTGAGCCACGGGTGGAACCGCGTTCGGCTGAGACGGTGGCGGGAGCGGCGGGGGGCAGTTTGGGGCTTTGGGGCCCGGCTTTTTGGGTGGAGGCTTTTTAAGGGTCCCGGTTGTCCCTCGGGGTGCGGGTATGGGCCGGGCCTTGGAGGCGTCCGCCGTCCCCGGGGCTCTGGCGGGTGGCGGTGGGGCCCGCGGCCTGGGTGCTGCTGGAGCCCTGGCTTTGGTGTACTGGACTGCCAGCTGCTCGGGAGCTTGGTTAGAAGATAGAGAAGGTGAAAATCTTGAAGTTTGAATTTAAAAAACAAAAAAAACCTTTTACCTTAGCTTATAAAGGTTTGATCTGCTGTGACAGCATCATTATCGGTAACTTTAGCCAAATGAGCCGTGTTTGTTGAATTTAAATTAGCATCATAAAAAAAGGTATAAAGAAAGAACGGTGATAATAAAAGATGCGATAAAGCCACTGACAGAGTCACAAATAGAAGCGTGTGACGATGCGTGACCCATTAGACTGATATTTCAGTCGGCGGTCTGACGCTTCCTCTTTTCTGCGGACTTCCTGGTTGATTTCGTCTTTGTCAACTCTGACGAGCTCTTGCTTTTACTTTGTGAGAGTAAAGTAGAAAAACAAATCTCCCCGGGAAGTTACACAACAGCCGTTACACAATAGAAAGTTTTCACGACTGTTTCGGGGGTGCTGCACCGTTTTTCCAGATCATCATCTGGTTATTTTGTCATAAAAGCCGCTAACTTATATGTGTGGCAACAAATTAGAGTGAGAGCAAAATGAAGAGACTCTGGCTCACGTTTACAGGAAGAGGTAACGACCGTTGCACAGGGAGAATCCGGAGGCTCCTCCAGAGTCGGCTCCAGCCGGCTCTGGTCGAAACACTGCCTCTGGGTGGGACTCTTGGCCGGACCCGAGGCTCCGGTAGCTTTAGGAGGAGGCCGCAGGTTCTGGTTGGCGGCAGACGTGCCGGAGGTGCCGGCGGCGCTGGCGGGACTGCTGGCAGCTGGCTGAGGGTCGGGGCTGGCCCAGGTGGAGGTACCGCTGCGACTGACAGAGCTGGATTTCACCAGTAGGAGGCCGGCGCCGTCCTGAGAGGCTGCGCTGGTGCCCGGGGACAGCAACAGTTTGTGAGACACCCGTCCAAACCGCGGCCGCGCGGTAGACTCATCCAGCTACCTGTTCATCTTTGAGAGCGGGGCGTGATGCCAGGAGCTGGTGGACGCTACCGACGAGGAAGAGGAGTCTGTCCTGCCCACCTTCTCTTTTACCGACATCAGACTCTGGGAAGCAGGAGCCGACGCGGCCCCATCGGGGACCTGGGGAAGGTTGGGGATCTCAAAGGACACAGCTGACAACAACAACAAAGAAGAACGGAGTACATTTTAGCCTTTCCACTCAGCTATCCCACCAGAGGCCTAACTGGTCTTCGTTTGGTGTTATGTGGGAGTAAAACACACACAGGCCATCTTCATTTTCCACTCCAGGCTGTGTTAGTGATTTACTAAGCTTTTATTTTGAAAATATGTGCTATCTTAGCCTCTGTCTAAGTTTTATAGGCGAGTTTTCATGGAAAGAGGGGCAGATACCTTCGGGAAACAGGCTGGAGCTGTACTGAATAAGAGGCTCGATGACCATCACCACCTGCACCGAGGAAGCTGACGCCATGTCCAGCGACACTATTTCCCTGAAGAGGCAGGAGAACAAGGCGTCAGGAGCGTCCTCACAGCTGAGGGACGGTCGGGAGTGTTTGGTGCGTCTGGGCGGACGGACCCTTCGGCTCGTGGCCAGAGCAAGTTGGGCCCCAGGACGATGGCGATGTTGCTGGGCGTCATCTTGTTGACCGCCTGCTGCTCCGATAACAGGGACAGGAACTGGACCAGATACCTGACGCAGAGACCGCCAACACAAAAACAGGCGTGACTGGAGGAAAACCAGGACGACTAGGAGTGTGTGGCGCAAAGGAGGCGGAGCCCCACCGGAGGTTGTTGTAGTTGTCAGCGGGCAGTTTTTGCAGAAGTACTCGGAACTGCTCCAGCTTCTCTGACAGGTCCTTTTCCCTGCAAGAAAGTGCTCGTTCTGGGTGAACTCGCAGGAACCCCGATCGAACGGTGGAGAGTGTCAGAGTAGGTGCCGTCTACACACCCTGCTGCCTTAAACCAGTCCTTGTAGAGGTCGAAGGTCATCAGAGGTTCTGGAAGCTCTCTCAGGTAACACTTCAGGGCTCCTGTCAGGGGCCAAGGACCATTTGAACTCGCGACGTTGTTACACGTCACAAACATCATTCAGCATGCTGGATTTTACCAGCAGGGCTACACAGAGACGGAAAACGGAGAGAGTCCCACCAGCCACAGCGTGGGGGTCCATGCTGAACTCGCTGTGGTCCACTGCTCCTTGGTCCAGACAGGTTTTCAGCCTCTTCACCACCGAAGCTGCGGCTGCCAGACGGAACAGACCCTGGAGGACAAGGCCGGCCGGGGCCGCAGCGTCACAGAGGGGGCGTGCCTCCGCTCCTGTCCTCTTCTCTCTCTCCCTTACCTCCTCTCTCATGCCCGTCCTCAGCAGCATGTGGATACACTCCTGGAGCGGCACGGCGATTTCTCTGCTACTCTGAGACAGGTGCACCGGCAGGGACTCCCCGTACACCCTCTGGCTGGACACGCTTACCGGCGGCCCTGCGGGGCCAGAGGGAGGCCAGAGAGGAGGTCAGAGAGGAGGCCAGAGGAGGTCCAGAGAGGAGGGCCAGAGGAGGCCAGAGAGGGAGGTCAGAGGAGGCCAGAGAGGAGGTCAGAGAGGAGGCCAGAGAGGAGGTCAGAGAGGTCAGAGAGGAGGCCAAGAGAGGGTCAGATAGGAGGCCAGAGAGGAGGCCAGAGAGGAGGCCAGAGAGGAGGTCAGAGAGGAGGCCAGAGAGGAGGTCAGAGAGGAGGCCAGAGAGGAGGTCAGAGAGGAGGCCAGAGGGGAGGTCAGAGAGGAGGTCAGAGAGGAGGCCAGAGAGGAGGTCAGATAGGAGGCCAGAAAGGAGGTCAGAGAGGAGGCCAGAGGAGGCCAGAGAGGAGGTCAGAGAGGAGGCCAGAGAGGAGGCCAGAGAGGAGGTCAGAGAGGAGGCCAGATAGGAGGCCAGAGAGGAGGTCAGAGAGGAGGCCAGAGAGGAGGTCAGAGAGGAGGCCAGATAGGAGGCCAGAGAGGAGGCCAGAGAGGAGGCCAGAGAGGTCAGAGAGGAGGCCAGATAGGAGGCCAGAGAGGAGGTCAGAGAGGAGGCCAGAGGAGGCCAGAGAGGAGGCCAGAGAGGAGGTCAGAGAGGAGGCCAGAGGAGGCCAGAGAGGAGGTCAGAGAGGAGGTCAGAGAGGAGGCCAGAGAGGAGGTCAGAGAGGAGGCCAGAGAGGAGGTCAGAGAGGTCAGAGAGGAGGCCAGAGGAGGTCAGAGAGGAGGTCAGAGAGGAGGTCAGAGAGGAGGCCAGAGGGGAGGTCAGAGAGGTCAGAGAGGAGGCCAGATAGGAGGTCAGAGAGGAGGTCAGAGAGGAGGCCAGAGAGGAGGTCAGAGAGGAGGCCAGAGAGGAGGCCAGAGAGGAGGTCAGAGAGGAGGCCAGAGAGGAGGCCAGAGGGGAGGCCAGAGAGGAGGTCAGAGAGGAGGTCAGAGAGGAGGCCAGAGAGGAGGCCAGAGAGGAGGCCAGAGAGGAGGCCAGAGAGGAGGCCAGAGAGGAGGCCACCTCCAACCCACGCTGGTCCCATCCTACCTTTCTGAAGGTAGTTGTCCTTCAGCTCGCTGATGTTTTTGCTCAGGAATTCGTGCGAGTTTTTGTGGTATTCTGCTTGCAATTCGATAAACTGCAGTAAGAGAAAGAGAAGTGCGTCAAAAAGCTTTGTTTTTGATGATAAAAATAAAGTCATTATTCAGGGCTTCAGCTGGATCTCACTTGGATGAAGTAGTTAGCATATTCCTGTTCCTTAGTTGCGAAATGATAGAGGTCTGCAGAATACTGGTCCTGCGGACACAGAAGCAGAGGCCAGCAGTCACCCAACAGAGGCCAGACTGGGTCCCCCGGTGACGGCCTGCGGATACCTTGATGCTCTCCAACCTCCTCCAGGCTTCTTCCACCTCCTCTCGGAGCCCGTCCTGCTTTGCCTGGTGACCTGTGCTCGTTTGACTCCTGATAACACAACAAGGGTTTCAGGGTTTGGGGGTTTTGTTTTTTGACTCCATCTCAGTTGCTTTTACTGTCCCCACAAACACGACCTCGGGTGTTCCTACCTTATTTTTGCACTGTTCCAGTCAGTTGTGAGCTTAGCAAACTGTTTCTTATTTCTAAGGATCTCTGGCAAATCCTCCTGAGATGGAAAACAAAACTGTTTAATTTTCTGGCCGCTCTGCCAGCGTGTGGACGGAGTCACTCCCACCTCACTGAGCTTGTTGAGGGGCTCCAGCACCGCTTTTTCCACCTTCATCTCATAGTCTGCCAGCATGTTGGCCAGCATCTTCTCCATGAAACAGCACATCTCCAACACTCTCCTGAAGAAATTAAACCAGGCCCCAAAATCACCGTCCCAGTCCAGAGGTGAGTGACAACAGTGGCTCTTTGAGTTGGGTTCTGGAGCTATTTCAGATCACCGTCTGACTCTGATGGACCCTGAGGCCCTGGCCCACCCGTCTGAAACAACCAGGACCAGGTCTAGGTGGCTTACAGAAACGCAGGGGCGGCTCCCCAAGCTTGAAGTTTCATCTGGGCCATTAAAGGATGCTACATCCTCTTTGACTCAGAACTGAAAACCGCTGTACACAAGTCACGAGGTGTACTCGTGACAGGGGCTGACTTTGTCATCTGTCAGGACGGGATTTACCTGATGGACGACTCTGCGTCAAAGTCTTTGAGGCTCTCTGCCATGCTGATGGACAGCAGCATCAGCGGGAGCTTTTTCTGCAGGCACAGGGTTAGACGTAACACACTCCCACCATCGCTTCTAGTTGGTTAGAAGGACGCGGCCGTTGGCGTACCATTCGCTTCTCCGCCTCCAGCCCAGGCTGGCTCTGCATGCAGCCCTGCAACTTCTTGTGGATCAGCTGAGCCGCCTTCTTGGCTGGTTCAACCCGCTGCTCCACCTTTAATCAGTCCACACACACGTGCCCAGCCCAGACGTTTCAGGACAAACTCAGGAAGATGGATCAAATACGCTGCCGGACTGATTCTCATTTAAATCACCTATACGGAACTCTGTGGTGGCTCAAGCATTTCTCTTTATTATTAATTCATTTACATCTTTAAAGTATGTTTGATGTTTTTAGTGATAAATTTAATGCACACAGAGCAAAAAAAGTTGCTGGTAAAAGCTCATGAAACTTATCTCAGTTCATGAAAAGCTTGTTGGTAATGTTTCTGATGGTTTCTAAATCACACATGACACCAGAATGTTCTTCCTCACCAGAACCAGGTCCTCGTGTAGCAGCTCAGTGGCATCTTGTGACCTGCAGAGGGGCACGTTAGGTTGAGCTCAGATTAGGTTTACCAATAAAGTGGTGTTTTTTCACTCCACCCGTCTGTTCGGTACCAGTTGGAGTGGAAAAAAAGGTTAAATACTGACCAAAGTGTTAGATCTCACAAGAGATGTGGTTTAGCCAAGAGGCCAGGAAAAAAAGGCAAGTTTAAACAAGAAGTGAGACTTATAAATGCGCTCTATGCCCAGTGGTGGAAGAATCATTAATCACATTGGACAATATTTGTGGTTAGGAGACTGGCCAGAAGGCAGGACTCGCGGAGGTCTGTTCTGCGTTGCATTCAAGTGCTGCTGGGACGTATGAGAGAGAATTTTACAAGGGTTTTACAAGCTGTCTGTTACCTCAGGCAGCGATAATCAGGGAGAGATTATGCCCGGTTTCACGTAGGTTTTACATTTGCAAACCTGTGACGAACCAACAAATGAAAGAACGACTCCGTTCGTAGCTTCGTTAGCCACCGACCAGAGGCCCTTGAGCAACGGACGTCTGTAACCTGAGGTTTCAAAACGCAGAGAATTCCCCCGCTGAACCGCATGCTCCTTCCTTATTCTGATAAATACAAACCCTTTTGATTACTCCAAATGAAATGCATTATTTCAGGTAAGGAGGACCAAAATGGTGGCACCAGGAAGCCAAGGTCGGCACGCGGACCGGAGCGACCTTTGGCCCTGCTGAATGACCCCAGACACGACTGGGAGGCATCTGCACTGACTCACCAACCGGTAGTGACTTCATGCAGCAAAAGTGGGTCTTTCACCACCTGCACAAGCGCGATTGTGCGCAGCAGCGGTGCAGACGAGACGCGCTGCAGATGCAGGCGTTGTGGGTTTTACCTTGGACCGGAGTGCACACAGTGTGCACCCACCGAAGCCGGCTGACTCATTTATTGCTAATTTTGAATGCATGAGTTTTCATGTGACCCCCGCCCCCAAAAAAGTGAAAACGGCACCATATAAAGTTTAAGAGCAGTAAACAGGAACTGACTGGTAATGCTGGAACACACACACATACACACGCCCACGCAATCACATTTCACGTTCTCCACGTTATAGGTGAACTTTGTGAAGGGTTTTTTGTTTTTTTGGTCGACAGACGACCAAACCTGCTCGGAGAAGCCTGAACTCTCGCTCAAAATGGGCCAAGAACCTGCTTGCTTCACTTCAAAGAGGAAGCAGCAACTGCGCACGAGCTGCCATCACACTTTCTTATGTGACATTTGCAATTTAAAAAAAAAAAAAAACAGTTGAGTGTGACATTTCCTCAAGTCAGAAGAGGCACAGATAAGCCCGAAAATCTCATCCCTCATCACTCTTTTTGTCACAGATTGGTAACTGATCCTAATTCTTTAAATATGAAGTAAAACGTGGCAGCAAGCAAACACGATGCAACGCTTCTCATTATGAATGTTATGAAGCTTGCAAGCTGTAGAGTAAAGAAGGACTCACTTGGAGGCCGAGCCGAGCTGCTTCAGGATGCTCAGAGACTGGCGGAGCATGCTGAGACTGAGCCTGACCTCTGCGCCGCGCCGCTCCGCTCCAGCGACTTCCTCCCGCTCCGCCGACGTCCGACAGAGGCTCCGGCCGCCGCAGCAGCACCAGCATCACAGCGGCGTGGGCGTTCCGCCAATTCTTGTTCTCGTTTCAGGAGCGCCGAGCACCAGCCGGCGAATGAGGAAGTGTCAGACGTGAGGGGAAAGAGAGAATATCCAACCGTAATTAGAAATGCGCGTTAAAAAAACTGGTTTCCATTTGGATCTAAATGACGCTTTGTCAGCGCTGAGGTTGCAGTTTAAGCCTGTAACAAATCTATCACTTCGACCTTTTAAAGAAAATGTTTGCCGCCCTGCCTGAAGGAGAACGGCAGGGTTTTGAATAAGAGAGAAAAAAAATCAGAACTAAATGTTCCAGATACGTTTAGGCAAATGTATTTTGCATGCGCAGTGTTCCACGGGCTCGCTGACAGGCGTCAGAACATTGAGGAAGATTCCAATTAGAGAAGCTCGGCACTTAAATAGGTCTAAGTACAGAGTAAGAAAAGTAATAGAGGTTGTTGGACTTAAAAATAATTGTAGACTGCCAGCAGAGGGAACGGTATGGGACAGTAGTAATACAGGGTTGCATAGTAGTAGTTGCTTTATGATCTAAACCCCTCGTAAATGGGTCAAACAAAGTCTGTCAGACGCTTTAAACATTTGCTTTTTGATCCGTTTTCTGGGTGAGGCCCGGCGAATTTGGATTTTTTTTGTCCAACTGCAGTTCAGATTCTACCGGTAGGTGGCGCTATCACATCGGTCACCCGTAGGCCTGAACTTTACAGTTCTGACGCCTCAGATCTGTAAATAAACAGCGTTTTTCCAGTGCAGACTGCACCGTCAGAGCAGATTGGCCCTCCATCTGGCCTCGAAAATGTGCTGTACAATGTTTTATAAAGGCAACAGTATTTTTCTTTTATTTATTTACCAAATTAGGATATTCACGTCATATCTGGCTATTTAACTAAATGAAAACGTGTGGCGTCTCTAGGAAAGATGGATGTGCCTAAAAATATTTTGATGCGGTGTTTTGTTTTTCCTTTGAGGAGTGTTTTTCTTCCACTTCCTGTCAGCATCTTGCAATTGGTGTTGTTGAATTTAGTCCACTGAACCTTTAACAAAGAATCAACAACTGCAAAAATGGACTAAACAAAAAAAAAATCTCATCTTCAGTGACATCTTATTGTATAATGCAGAACATCTGTATAAATATGGATGAAGACCATACTGCATAAAACAACAAGATGGTTGGTGAATAAGTTATTGGTCCTCATAGGAGGTTACGATTGCCGCCTTTGCAGATTTACAGCAGATGTTTCACTGCTTCCAGGTAAGAAGCCGACCTTCATAGAGCTAATTTCTACATCAATAATGGACTTTGTTCCATGGCAACTGATGAAGAAGCCATCAGCTTGCCAGATCTCAGCGGAGAAGCCTCGGTAAGCCACCACAGTTTGGGCTTTTTGTGGGAGATTAAAAGCAACACGTTTACCTCCTCCGTGTCCCCCGACAAGAAGCCATTATTCGCTGTGGATTTCTCCCTGTGGTGAACCTCTTGGGCTTTCTGGCCCCGGCTACCTACCAAGGAAGAGCACTTTTCATGGGAATTAACATCAGGGAGGGATTAACCACTACCAGAGGATAAACTAGATAAATGGCTGGCCTGGCAAGATTCGCTCAGGGTCCAAGAAACCTTCATAAATGAAGAATGTACAGCTGCCTCTCTAGCCCAACAGTGTGTAAAACACTCTGTCTGTTCTGTTATTTATACAGCTTGAACCAGACAAGAATGCAGAGATCTCATTAGACTGAGTGGACATTACTGATGTGTAGGTACTTAGGGAAATTAGCTATCAACGCTTTTCAGACTTCTTATCTATAGCCTTATAGTTTAAAACAAAATTATTACACCCCACAAATACATTTTCAGTATTTCCACACTTTATTTTGCATTAAATCTTAATGTAGAAAAAGTAATACAAACATTTAATTGAAAATGTGACCTTCTGTAATCAAACAAGTGTACAAAACTGCCGACATTGAAATGTATAGAATAGTTTTGTGGCGATCAAGTGAAAATAGGGGGAAAACACATTCCGGTGACCACTCAGATTCACTTGGATTAAATTTTTCAATAAATACAAACAGAAACAACAAAGCCCATCACAAAATGTGTATGACAACATCATTTCAGATGGGATTTTCTTATTTCTGTGCTTTGCAAACAAGCTTAACTGCCTATAGCACAAAACTGTAAATTAATATAATTCTTTTATAACTTCTTCCTTTGGCGTTGGCTTTTCATGTCTTCAACTTCTTTCTCCATCAGATGATACTCCACAGTAGTTTGTGTTAACTGGAAGACAAAAAGGTCAGCGTATTTGGGCTAATATCTGCTTTTTTTACCATTTTACCATTTCTGGACATACTCAGAGTTGCTAAATTCCTACCATGTCCAGGAGAGTTTCGATCTTTAATTTTAGGAGGTTGTTCTCTTCCTCCAGCTGTAGATTTCTCTTTTTAAGACGTTGAACTTCTCTTCCAGAACTACTACCACCAGATTCTGGGAAAAACAAAAACAGAAACCATAACATGAAGTTAATCTGTGCACACTATTATACCCACTGGCGCACATACTTTGAAAGATGCTGTTGAACATTTTTTAAACCTTTACCTGTTATCCATTGTCCTTCTTCAAATTTCCATGTCTGGCCACCAAGGCTCATGGCAGGGGGTCCATACTCAAGGCCCAATTCCACTTCTCTTGTTGAACGATCCAGCTGACAAAAGGCAGTCAGAGAGTCATTTAGCATAAAACACAACTCAACTTTCTGAGCAAGAACCAGTCTTGCGTGTCCTTGTTGATCATTTTAGGGTCTTTTTTAACAGAAGATCAACGGCTGCAAAAATACTGCTCAAAGTCAGAAAGGTGCTGAACTCACTGTATGAAGACTGGACAAAGATGCAGATTTACGAGGTGGAATTTTCTTTGGACTAAACGTGTTTCCAAAAAACGGCATTTTTAGCGACATTTTAATATCCTGTGTAAAACGCAGAACAACATCTGTATAAATTTGGATGACGGTACTCCGGAAAGACAGTATGTTTGTTGTTGCTAACGGTGACTACTACTACTGAGCTAATGCTAGGTGGCTAATTCTCGGGAGCCGTAAATGCTGTTCGTACCTGTCATTAAACTAAACTGTCCACTGGCTCCAAGATTGTAGTTGTTTGGTGACTACAAAACTTTAACACATTTATCCCCATACAAACTACTAATTTAAGCGCTATTACATCAGAGGCTAAATCAAGGTTCAAAAACAAGATTGTATTGCGCATGCGCAAACGCGGTGCTTCCGCTTGCAGCGATAGGAATTTTATATTGTTGCATGAGGACACCATTACCCCTGTGCATTCACGAAAATAGTTCCATCCTTTCACTGCAACGTATCTGCAATTTAAATGTTTTCATCATATTGATTTCATCATCAATTTGATTCCAAAAAGTTCTTCTTTAGTCATACTATATAATATATTGTAGGTGCGCCTACTACAGCGCGCCCCAGTGGCCTAATGGATAAGGCACTGGCCTCCTAAGCCAGGGATTGGGGTTCGAGTCCCATCTGGGGTGGAACACCTTTTCGTTTTTGAACAAAAATTAAACTTATTGTTATCCGTCATCTTGAGAATTCAATTTATCTTTGTCCCCTAAACTAAATCTACTTTAATCGCTGCGTTGAACACTTTCAAGTCTTGAACTGCAACACTAAAACGACTTTTTTTTCCAAAATTAATTTTTTTTTTTTTTTTTTTTTTTTAAATGCCTTTTGCCGTAACCACGCAGGGCTGATTGGTTTCGAACGTCAAACTATTTTTCCCAGCACTTTTTATTTTGAAACGACTTGGCGGATATTCCGCTCCTCGGATCTGGACCTCACGCGGATGACGCGAGGTCCGGCTGTGGGCGGAGCGTGTTGGCCAGGCGAGGCGGACGAGCGTCGGGCGGAGCGCCGCGTCTTCGCTCCCTCCAGCCTCCGAGCCTGTCCTCTTTCCGAATGGCAGCTACCGCGGACGACCAGTGGGGACCTGCGGACGTCGCTGGGGTGCCGTCGCATCACGGTTGCTACGGACACAACAGCAACAGCAACAACAACAACAACAACAACAATAACAAAGACAACGAAGCTGCGGAGACCGCGACCTCCGCCACCGCCAACGCGTCTGAAACCGGCGGGTCAACGCCGCAGAGCGTCGGGAACGGCTCCGTCATCAACCCCACCGGGGGAAACAGCGGGAAATGGGTCCGGTTGAACGTCGGCGGAACGGTGTTCCTGACGACGCGGCAGACGCTCCTCAAGGAGCAGACATCCTTCCTGTACCGACTGTGCCAGCAGCAGGACCTGCATTCGGACACGGTGAGTCCGGCCCCGCAGCGCTGGGCGCCCCGGCGGCGGCAGGGGTGGAGGTCCCCGTGGGTTCCTCCACACCCAGCGTTCACTGCAATTATATTAACACAAAATGCACTTTCAGTATGACTATGTGATACTGACTATTGTGTAAAGCTGTAAGATGCACCATCTACAGCTTTCCAACTGTAGATCTGGAAACCCCCAGTAACACCCACCAGGATTCCAGAAGTGGCCCGTACTTGTCCCTAATCGCTATTTTTTATTTGGATACACTTTTTTGTTGTTTGTTTTACCTGACTAAGCCTGTGTGCGTGCATGTCTTTTCATGAAGGGGCAGGTTGTGGGCTGTGTGACGGCAGGAGCTCCGCTCAGTGGGCAGGATAAATGCTTGATACGCTGAATTTTGCAAATTTTGCACAAAGAATGGAAGTGTTTTCACTGTAGGTATTGGTCCACTTCGACTGTGAGTGACAGAATCTTAAAAAATGCAATTGTATTTATTCACCTACCAATCAGCAAGAGTTCTGGCCCTCACAGATCTGGTAGTTCTTCTTTAGGAAACCCTCCTGTTCACCCCTTACCTGTATTAATTGCACCTCTCCACCACGGACAAGACCAAAGGGCTGTCTAAGGACGCCAGAGACACACTCTTGGCCCTGCGCGAGGCTGGGATGGGCTCCAGGCCAGCAGCTCGGTGAGAAGGCAACAAGTGTTGGCGCCATTAGAAGGTGGAAGAACCTCCGCATGGCTGTCAGTCTCCCTCAGGTCATGAGAAATGGTAGGCATCCCCCCAGAACTAGATGGAAGAACCTGGCCCAGGACCTGAAGGGAGCTGGGTCTCCAAGGTCACCCTTAGTTCTACACCGCGCTCTCATGCGGTTACCATCCTGCAGCGCATCAAGCCAGCGCACGTCCAGACCCGTATGAGGTTCTGCGTGGGAGAAAGTCCCAAAAGCATCATCCCAGCCGTGAAGCTTGGGGGTGGAAACATCGTGCACTGGTGCTTTTCTGCCAACGGGGGAGGAGGAGCGCACGGTGTTGAGGAGAGAATGGATGAGCTCAGGTTTTGGGTAACAACCTCCTCCCCTCAGAAAGAGCAGGGAAGACAGGCTACAGCCAGGGCAACTAGGGAGTGGCTCTGGAAGAAGCATCCGGGCCTGGTCCACTCAATTAAAAGGCAAATCACTTATTTAAAGATCATACAATGTGATTTTCTGGAATTCCTTTAAGTTTCTGTCTGCCCAAGTTCTGACAGCCCATTCCAGTGGGAAAAACCCGCACAACTTGGTAAGACATGGGCGTGGACGGCCCTGGAACCAGGTCCCCCAGGCTGGTCTCCTCCTGCACCACACTGGGCCCCGACTGAAGCCGGAGTCAGACGGATGAACACGTGCCTCCTTTTCTGCTACAGTCACCAGCTGCAAGACTGGCAGCCGCAGAAGCGCACGGTGTGGCGCGCAGTCACATGCAGCAACCAGCACACTCGCACTCTAAAAGGGCTCCAGCGTCTCAGGAATTCATAAATGATGCATTTTCCTCTTCTCTGCTGACCAAAATAACCAGTCAGCCGGAGGATTCCTCTGTACAAAGTGGGTATTTTGACCCACACTTGTGGCTTTTTCCCTCTATAAACAGAACAGACTCAGTCCAGCATGAGAAAGTTCCCGGTTTCAGACTCTTAAAAGGTAATTGTTTTTCAGAGGATTAAGATTAAAAAAATTACCCACATCATGCTGTTTTAGCAAACTCAACAGATGTTGGTTGGTGGGAAGAATTAACCGTGTTCTAGTTTATCCAAATTAATTCACGATTCATCACAAGGTTTTCCAACCAGCTAATGGTTTAATGAGGAAGGTGCGCGGACAGGACGTGCACCGCAGACCTGTGCAGGGTTTTAAACGGCGTGGTGCCGCGAGGCTCCAACACTCTCATCAGGCCTCCAGCAGAGACGCCCTGTCAGGACCCCCCCACTGCCCCCGCACGCCTTTAGTCACACACTAATGGCAGGAAAAGCACCTTCAAGAGTCTCCTCGGGGTGGCTCTGTGTTCCCTGACTCAGGAAGGGTCCCGTGTTCTCTCATTAGCGCAGTGAGCGCCGTTCCCATTCCCTGCTGTATTAGCCTTGGTTAGCGCTGCTAGCATCGCCTTGGTAACAATATTAAGATGAGTCCACCTCATCTCCAATCCTGAGAGCAAAAGAACTCATTTAAGTCTTTTTTTCCAACTCGGCTGTCCTCTTTGACCCAGTCGTGCGGACATGATATTGATCACGGGTTCTGGTCCGGGTTTAAACCTGCCGACGCGCGAGCCGTCTGGCTGTCTGGTGGCCACTTTAATCCGATGCACTACTGCCCCGGCCCCCCTTCACTCAACTAAAGATGCTGCAATCTGCCTCTAATCCCACCCGGGATGACCCGGCGCTGCCCCTCAGCCGATTACATAATGAATGCGATTTAGCCTTGAGGGTGTTAGCTGAACAGGCGTCACAGGGCCGACGCTGCTGTCACCGCACAACCGTATTAGGATTGATTTGTAATTACCAATGGATCACATTATGGATAATCCTCGAGGATCATGCAGTTGTGTCTTCAAGCCTGATGGGTTAATTTGTCCCCTATGAAACGTAACACAATTAGAACACATCGGCGGTTTCGAGGTCTCCTTCTTCTATTTCACAGTGATGGATAAAATTCCACCACAGCCGCGGACTTGTGTCATCATTTAGTCTCTGCTGAGTCATATCCATTATGAGCTGTGTGAAGTAAACACACACACACACACACACACACAAATGGTGCAGAAGTAGGAGTGTGCTGGTGTGTTGGTGGAAGTCAGTATCGCGTCTGTGTGTCTGCATCAGCCTGTGTGATCCGCTAGCAGCAAATCTCTCTGCAGGGCCTGTTTTTGTCAAATCCAAGGTTTTTCAACATGAACTGATTTTCCTGTGTATTTTTTTTACTATTTATTTATTTATTCTCCTCTTAGTCTGCTGTAACAGTGACATTTCTCTACTGTGGGATCAAAAATATCTTATCTTATTTTATTGGCGTCTCTGTACGCTCAGCCAGGTTCCCCTGGAAAATGTGTCGTAACAGATAAAAGCTTGTTTTCTGTGTGTGTGTGTGTGTGTGTGTGCTTTCACAGCTCTTTCACGCTCTTTTTTCTAAATTTTAGCACAGACAAGCCACCCCGAGTGCACAATAATGTGTCTGTAGACTGTAAAATGTCTCTTTATGCGGCGCTCCAGCCCATGTTGGTGTCTCTCCGTCACGTGCACGAACCCAGCAACGCTGCGGCCTCGTCATTCCCCGACCGAGCTTTCCTCCGCACATCGGTCCACTTCTGCCCGTGGACCGCAGCCTTTTTCAAGACGAGGAATTGTAGACCAAGAAAGTAGACTAATGGAGTCTTTCACAAAAGCATTTTCGGCTCTATTTTTACCCAAAGCTAATGACCTCTGACCTCAAACCTGTCATTTGCTATTAGGCCCCCTTTACGTAGTTAGGACGAGGCTAAATCAGGAATGTTAGAACACCATCAGCAAGCAGTGGCAGGAATGTTAGCCTGATCAGCTGGGTTTTTTTACTTTTCCCCTCTGATCACTGGGATTCCCCTGACCGCCTGCAGCCCAGGGGGTACCCGGCCCTGCTCCCGGGCCCCGCTCCCGGCCCCGGCCCCGGTCCAGGTGTGCGGCTGCCCCGGGGGCTCCTGAGGCGAGCTCGTTGGTTGCCGGTTCAGCAAACAGGCCTAAAAAGAATCACGGAGTCATGTGGGATGGTTAGAGTTGGCCTAGCGTGCACGTGGCTGAGTGTGCTGTCTGTGACGCTCCAAATGAAGAGAACAAATGCCTCCGATGTAGAAAGATTCCCAGCACTTCCCCTCCACCTCCACCTCCACCTCCACCCTTTCAAGAAGCTTTTCAGCCGGCAGGCGTTCAGTGATACCGAGCGATGCTCTTTAGCTTCCTCTTCCATCCACGTGCCTCCACCCTTTCCCCTCCCCCATCTGTTCATGGTGTGTTTATGTTCTACTCTCACTAAAGGCCCTGGGTTTGCGCAAACCTTTTAAGCAGCCACCCATTTGCTGGCTGCGCTCTGGGCCATCGTCACGAGGGCGAGCAGAGGTGGGGCGGCTAGCGTCGGCAGCGTAGCGCGTCATGATACGGCCGCTAGGCAGGATTGGGTAAAGTAGAATGAAGGTGGGAGAGAAGTGGCTTTGGCTATTAAACAGGAGAAAAAGTGTTTGGAAAAGCAAACTGGAAGCAACAGTTGTTATTTTGACCGGAAGCCAAGAAGTGCTGTGCTAACATCAGAATCTAGATCTGTGTTGGCAGTCCTCTGCTCTAAGAATAGCTGGTCAGTGTTGTTGTCAACATAGAGTGATTTTTTTATTATTATTCTAAAAATATCCAGAGTCCAGAAGAGGCCTGCTGTTCCAGGAACAAAAGTGGATGTTTACTGACGCAAGACTGTAGTACACACAGCTCAAAGACGTGTTTCTGTGTGTGTTTCCCTTCTGTAAAAGGATGAAACAGGAGCCTACGTGATCGACAGAGACCCGACCTACTTCGGCCCCATCCCTGAACTACCTCCGCCACGGGAAACTGGTTTACAACAAGGAGCTGGCTGAAGAAGGTTCTGCGCTCTGTCCGCTCCCAGGTTTCCTCTCTGGTGGCCTCGGATACCAAAGGGAGTCTGACTGTGGTTCGTCCTGTTTCCAGGGGTCCTGGAGGAGGCGGAGTTCTACAACATCACCCCGCTGATCAAACTGATCAAGGAGAGGATCGTGGAGCGGGACTCTAAAGCCACGCAGGTAACCTCCTCCCACTCTCCCCAGCCGCAGCGGCTTGAGCGCCTTTTGTTTTGTCTTCTCTCAGGACGGTTAGGCTCCCTCTTACGTAAGCCCGCCGTCCTCCCACTTCGCCCGTGCTTTACTGCGCTCCAGCAGACTCTCCGCTAATGTTTGCCCGAGGTGGAATACGGTGCGGAGGTTTAAAAATAGCACCCGTGCTTCTGGAGCTGCGGTAGTCATTTCCCTCCGATGGAGGCCTTAGCTCGCCTGCGGGAGGACCTCGGACGCGGGGCTGGAGCTCAGCGGGCCGGGGTCCGCCACCGACCCGCTGCCACTCACCCTGGTCCTCTCTCCCCCCAGCAGGTGCCTCCTAAGCACGTCTACCGAGTGCTGCAGTGCCAGGAGGAGGAGCTCACCCAGATGGTCTCCACCATGTCGGACGGCTGGAAGTTTGAGCAGGTCAGCGTGCGCCCCTGCCGAAAGCCCCGCACCGGACTGCTCTGGACTGTGGGTTGGATTCACGCTGCCGCTGAACCTAAACTTGTGACCCCTCTGGCCTGAGCCCCCGGCCCTCTGCTAGCTCCTGTTGTCTGTGCTCCCACAACCACTTTAGGCCTCCAGGATCGCTTTAATTTGCCTGGTTTATCAGTCACTTTTATAGTGTTTATGTTGTAACACACTTGAGTTCATTCAAAGACGTCCCATTTGATTTACACACGACTGCATGAAACAGCTAAAACAAGCATGTTTTATCACAGAATTATGACCCAGAGTAGCTGGTTGGGTTGGCTTCTGACCCGTATGGAGGAATGTGTTTGTGTTTTTTCCCTTCTAAATGCTAATATATGCTGTTTCTACTGAGCAGACCAGTATTTACAGGGTCAACGGAGCAGAGAAACTCACCAGGGCCAATCATGGTGCTCACATTGTTCTTAGTTTGTGCTTCTGGTGGGAGATATTTGAGCGCCTCCGTCGTCTGATCACTGGTCTGCTCATTAAAACGGCTCCGAGCCGGAGGAAGTCCTCAGTTACGCCCTAGAAACCAAATCCAGTCCTCTCTTCTTCCCTCTGCACGCCACACACTTGTGCTTCAGTACAGTTTCCCCATGCAGGCCGACACCCTCTTTCCTCCCCTTTGCTTGGCTAAAATGAAAACAGCACCTGTCCGGCCACCTGCTAGCATGAGCCCACCTTGAGATCAGACGTTTTTGTTAGCGCTCAGGCTGGATGCAAACGTCAGATCTGAACCGGCTCAGTGTCCCTCTGTCTCTGCTGCTTGTTGTCTTCAGTCCTCCTCCAGCCGTCCCCTCACTCACGCGTCTCTGTCCTTGTCTCTCTGGTGTTGGGTCCTCCAGATGGTGAACATCGGCTCGTCCTACAGCTACGGAACCGAGGACCAGGCTGAGTTTCTGTGCGTGGTGTCCAAGGAGCTCCACACCGCCGGCTCCAGTCTGGGCACCGAGCAGAGCCACAAGACCAAGGTAGGAGGACGCCCGTCCGCTTGGACCCCGGACGGTCAGGCTGCCAGGCTGGGTCTGTGTGTGTGTGTGTGTGTGTGTGTGTGTGTCTGCTCTTGCATTTTAAAAGTATCATCCGCAAAATCATTCACTCCCCTTTTTTGACCAGTCCCTCCATGTTGTCTCTGAATTTTCAAATCCTTGGTGCACCCCCCACCCCCACCCCCACCTTCGTGTCAGTGTCTTCCTCCTCATCCACATGGTCATTTTTCATCACTTTTTTTTCTCTTTATTTTGTGTTTTCCTCTCCGGCCTTCATGCTGAATCAAGCCGGCAGACACGCAGGAGGACCAAGTCACGAAGGAGGAGGAGGAGGAGGAGGAGGAGGAGAAGGAGGAGGGAGGGAGAGATACCACACCACATGAGTGGCTTAGACAGTGAGGGAGTCATGTGTCTGGAATGGGTGAGGAATTGTTATAGATGTGCCACTGGGTAGATTTTAGTGTGTGTGTGTGTGTGTGTGTGTGTGTGTGTGAGTGTGAGAGATGTCTGTTTCATGGCGCTGCTTTGACAATCCAATACTGATTCAGCACACTCTGCCGCTCCAAACCAAATCAAATGTGTGATGAGATAAAAAGGTGCCGGCTGACACACACCTGCGGTTGTACCGACCCAGGGAGACGACCCGGCTCCTGCCCCACACCTGCTCCCAGCCGTCCGTTGCCAGTCGTGTGTTTAGAACACACTCGCGTGTGTGTGTGTGTGTGTGTGTGGCTGAGCGCTCAGTCGCCACTATTAGCGCGGTAAAAAATGGTAGTTTGGCTGATCAGTCTGCGCATGTGCGTCACCAAGGACACACTCCAGCCTGGTAACCCAAGCCTGCACCGCCGGTATCGATCGCCCCCCCAGCTCCTCTTACTGGAGGATCTCTGACCTTTCAGTGCAGCAGCACTGTTTGATGTCCTCCCCACTGTGCCCCGCACACACACACACACACCACACACACACACAGTGTGTGTTTGTCACACGTCCAGCATACAACAGTGGACGCAAATAACACAGATCGCTGGTCCTCGTGTCAACGCCGCCAAATACCAGTCAGTGATTGGCTGAAGTGTAGTTGGTAGGTTCCTCCTTCCACCTTTGCCACAGGTAAATATCGGAGCCCTTTCTCCTGGTGTCTTTGACGTGAGGTTTTGTTCTCGTGTCCGCCATCACTGCGACCGTCTGCATTCACCGTTCCGTCACCATCATCCCATCGCTCATCTCAGCCAGGTTCTCACCACTTCAGAAGGCCCCGAGGTCCACAGCGAGGAGATCAGGGGCCCTTCTGCCTGCTAATGTCGCCTTTTTGTTTTTTCTTTTCTTTTCCCAGCTTTTCCAGCTCCACGGGGCCCGGATGTAGAGCATGAGCAGATGTTCAGTCAGTAGTTTCTGAGCTTACCGACGTCCACATGATGTATCTGTGTGCTGCGACCAAACTGTAGCATCACTTAGTTGAGACGACCAAAAACACTAGGAAAGAAGAAAAAGCTTTGTTTTAAAAATTATTTTTCATCTAAGCCACTTTTGTTGTGGGAGATTCCAGGTGGCTCCAGGTTCAGGTGTGTTGCCAAGAAACGTAGTTGATGCTTAGTAACAGCAGCCAAAGACCCAGGTTCAGATGGAGGCTTCAAGGTGCTCCGCCAGGACAGTATGTAACTAAAAACCTGCCTAAAGCACCTCCTCTCAACTACCGTCATCTGAGGAACAATCAGATTTGGGTTTTATCTCATCCGTAACTAAATTCATTTAGATTTGACCTTGTTCAGGTCGCCCGTTATGAGGTGCAGGTGTGATTGTGCTTAGGTGATATCGGGGCCGTTAGCATTTGGGTGTAGCCGTCCTGTCTGTTTCAGGTGTGTCTAGTCATGTGGTTAGATAGCTTCCTGTGGTCAGGCTGTCAGAAACCCAGCCGGGGTCTGTTTAGCAGAGCCGCCCGGCGTGGACACGCAGAGACGCCTCCGTCCCTGACACCTCCGTCCCCCAGAGCCAGAGCCCCTCTGACAGCGCCGGCGCTGCTGGATGCCAACCGGCCAGCCGGAGGAGGGTGAGATCAGCAGAAGCTGACGTTGTGTGTGACGTAAACTCGCGGCGTGGGCCGTGGCTGCCGCACAGCGGCAGCCTGCCCAGAGCGGCGGGCGGAGGAGGGCCGCCGGGGGGAGCAGCAGTTTGCTCCCACCGCTGGAGTCTGCTGGAGGAGAGCAGACGGACCTCAGCGGCACCAGTGGGCCTTCCACCTGTTGAATGCTGAATATTATTGGGTGTTTTTATTACAAATGTGCATATTACACACATTTACTCTACATGACACTATGATACATGTTTAGAATTACTGGGCAGTCATTGTTTAGTGTTAATATGAATAAAATGCAAATGTTGTTGGATGTGGAGGAAACAGATCAGACTTCCTGAAGCACTGATGAAAGACTGTTAGATTGTGTTCATTTTATGAAACCCCCCCCACCCCCACGTCAAGGCCATTTATTGTAACCCCAGAGAGCATCTACATGCAGCTCACACGCACAAATACGCTTGATTTGTATTTCCGCATCTGTAATATAGTGTCAGACAATCAGTAATGGTCCGTTTTTGATAAACCCATCTGGAGTGAAAAGGCAAAAAGACCAGATCTAATTGTGTGCAGACATCTCATGTACAGTTACCTTCAAACATGTTTGCAAGGGTTTTTAGCTGCATTAGTGGAATAAATCCTCAAAACATCAGTTTTTCCTGTTTATGATAATCACAGTGGCGACGAACAGAACAAAGGGACATGGTAACGTTCCCGCTCTGTCCCCTTCAACTCCTTTAATCCAGATCATTTGGTGCCTTGATTCTGTGCAGAAAAACAAAAAGCAATCAAAGCGATGACTTGGACGAGGTCATGGATGTTGCATGACCTGCACTTATGGAAACGTACGCATGAACCTCCACAATCCTCCCAGTAGTGCAGGATTGCCCTCATTCCTGTGGATGTTTGGATTATATTTATGGATTTTCTTTGTTGTTGTTGTTGTTTCATAGAAATTTGAACGGTGCACGTTTTCAAATGGATCCAACCATCTAAGCAGCCTTGTCAATGGTTTCAGCTGTTTTGTATCAAACAATGTTCTTTTTTTTATCTTTTGGACCTAATTTATTGTCATGGCTACTAGATGTTAGGCCTTGGTTAGCGAGCTGGGGTGCAGGAGCCTGTCCTGTTGACGCTTCGCCGCACAGATCCATATTTTTGTTGTGTTCACGCATCAGCGCTGACGTCCACACTGACGACCACGCGCTCGTTTTGGTTTGCTGGACCTCTTTTTTTTGGTTTGTTTCTTTTCATGCTGCTCAGCTGAGCGTCTTCACGCGGAATTCAACCTGACGTGATCTGAACCGGTTCTGATGCTGGAGTTGGTTCACGCCTGCCGTCGCCCCTCACAGCGCCTCAAAGCCACCCGGCCCTTCTCGGAGAAGCACTGTGTGACTGGATTTTGCTGCACTTTTCCCCCGGACCGCTTTCAGCAGTGTGATAAAGCCTGTTTCTATTGTTTTGGTTTTGTGTGAATAAATGTCACACCCCATAACAACAAAATAAAGCTTTACTCTTTGGTTTTAAAGGACAGACTAGCGTGTCCCGTCATTGGAAACATGGCGTGCCTACTTCCACTACACACATTTTGCATCTGAATTTTACAAAAACAACATTCACCGAAATGCAAAGCAGACAGAAGATAAAGGCGTGAACTGGGCAGCTGTGCCACCAAACGACCAGCGCACGTGTGTGTGTGTGTGTGTGTGTGTGATCCCCGCTGTGCACTACAAGTGGGCAAACTGAGGCCCGGGGGCCACACGTGGCTCGATAGACTATTCTATCTGGCCCGCAGAGCCTCTGCGATCATTTCTCCAAAGGCCAAATGAAGAAGGTTGTCAGCTTGATTGATTAGAAAAAGGTTCAGACCCCCCCACTTCACCTAGCATGCTAACATGTCCTCTCAAAAAGGTGGGGCCAAACATCATTTGGAGCTTCATCATCCATCCATCTAGGTGGACCGATTTACAGGCTCCTAGTTCTTCCACCTGGCCGGCCCCTCATCAAGACCCAAACCCCAATGTGGCCCCCCACGCAGGAAGCAGGAAGCCTGCCCACCCTGGCCTACAGGAAGGTGCTGAGGGTGTTGTCGACGGTGGCCATGTGCAGGTACTCCAGGTGGCTGCCCTCAGACTCCGCCTCTGACTCCTGGCCTTTATCGTCCTCCCTGCTGGGGCTGGAGACGGGCTTCTTCCTCCGGATGGAGCCGCGAGCGCGCTGCTCCAGACACGCCAGGATCATGTGGGCGAGGTCCTGCTGGAGCCGCTGGAAATTCTCCCTGCGGGAAACCAGTTTGAACGCATCATCCTGCCAGCTTGACTCCCGTTTCCACCAGTTCTGAATGTGGAATATGGACGGGCGGAGGACTCTCTTACGTCGTGGGTGGCGTCGGCAGCTTGAAGTCTTCTCCCTCCTCCCCGGTCAACCAGTAGGTGGTCTCTGTGCCTTTGCCCTGAAGAAACACACAATCACCACTGCCGTGTTCGGCATCCACGGGCGATGCGTCACGCGGCCGTTGGGTGGCAGCGGCGCGGGCCCCCTCACCTTCAGATAGGTGTCCCCTCGGATCTCGTACTCGAACTTGCAGTCGGTCCTCTGCAGGATGTTGATGGTGGGCTCGCTCACGTGGATCCGCAGGGCTGCAGGTTATGGAAGGACACCCCCATCTCGGTTACCGAGGCTGATCCAATTAGGCCGATTGGTTGCCTTGGCAACCGCCCATGAATGAACATGGGCGCAGATCTGCCTGCACGTCTCCCGGGTGTGTTTATCGCTCCACTCACGGTGTCCTGTGGACTCCATGCGAGACGCCGTGTTGACCGTGTCTCCAAACAGGCAGTACCTGGGCATCTTCACCCCCACCACTCCTGCTGCGCACAAACCTGCCAAGACCCAAAGGAAGGAAGCAGATGTTCACTCGGGCGGCACTGGGTCGGTAGAAGGTGGAGGAGAGGAGCCGTCCTGGACCTGAGTGGACGCCGATGCGGATCCAGACGGGGATGCCTGGCAGGTGTCTCAGCTGGAAGGTGCCCATGAAGTGCAGGATGTCCAGCGCCATGTGGCAGATGTCCACGGCGTGCCTGTTCCCGTTTCGCTTGGGGAGTCCCGAGGCCACCATGTAGGCGTCCCCGATGGTCTCCACCTGCACGGAGACGGAGGAGACGGTGATGCTCCCACCTGCCAGAGCCCAGACCACCTGTCTCCACTGGTTCCCGTCCTGTCTGCAGATAATGCGTCCGCAGTCGGTGCATACTCCCTGACGGTCGCCCGTGGCAACACCTTGTACACGTCGTGCAGGTCCACGATGCTGTCGAAGCCCTTGTAGATGTCGTTGAGCATGTCCACCACCTCCATCGGGGTGCTGTACTGGCACAGGGTGGTGAACCCCACGATGTCGCTGAAATATATGGTCACCTCCTCGTACAGCTCTGGTTCCACCATGCCGCTCTCCTTCAGGCTCTTCACCACAGGCCTGCGCAGACAGAAGCCCGCAGGCTGTTACCACGGCAACCAGGGCCCCTTCCTGGAGGTGCGGTGAAACCTAAGGAGACCGTGGCAGCAGCATGAAGTTCAGGTTGTCGGCTCTGTCCCGCTCCGCTTTGTACAGGGCCGTTCTCTCCTCCACCAGGTGCTCCAGGTTCCTGGAGTACATCTGGAGGCGTCTGATCATGTTGTCCACGTAGCTCTCGTTTTCCTGGTTGTGGATTTTACTGCAAGACATTTTCCCACTTTCACGTTTTTCTGTGGGAGCTCCCGACGAAACACTGACAAGCACCGACCTGATGATTTTGCCTAGAGAGTTTTCCACCTTCCTAAAGTCGGGCCTTTTCTCCGGATCCTCGTCCCAGCAGCTTTTTATCAGCGTGTACACCTGTCGGAGGGGGACAGGGCTCGTGAGGGTGATCTGGAAGGTCCAGGAAGCAAACCCACCTCCAGTTCTTTCTCTGAATCTGTGTCAGAGTTCAGGTCGGGCCTGAGGTTGGACGTGATGATCCTGGACAGCTTTTCTGTTGGGGAAGGGAAACGTCAGAAATGACTGTATTTTGTCATATTTCTCCCCTCCTGGGGCTTCTGCTAGCCGGAATCTCGCCTTCCCGGCCGGTGCAGGACGCTGTGTAGAAAGTGCACTTCCTGAGGACGATCTCATGAGCGATGATGGCGAAGCTGTAGACGTCTCCTTTCTGAGAGGTGCCCTGTTCCTTCAGGTGCTCGGGTGCCGTCCACAAGTCTGAGAGACGAAGGGGAGGAAGAGGAGGAAGAAAAAGGTGGAAAAACGCAATCTAGGAACCAAATTAAAGTAAAGAACAGTTGAGTTCTCACCTTTGCCAGGGCTAAGGAAACTGTTACAACCAAAGTCCGTGATTTTCACCACCATACGGTTGTCCACGACACAGTTGGTGGACTTGAGGCGGCCGTGGACCTGAATGTCACTGGCGTGGAGGTAGGACATGCCCTGCAGGGTTACAGCGCTTTAGCGACACCCACGGGCCGACTGTGGAACTGCAGCAACACGTGGACGCGCCAATTCAAAAGAAATCTAAAATAATTCCAATATAAAGTTAAAGGTATTTTTCCGGACTGCTTTGTTCATCGGGCTTCGTCATTGCTCCAGCCAGCCCCTGGGTGCTGTGACTCCTTGTTGGCTGTTGGAGCGTGTGTCTGTCTGCAGGCTGACGTACGGCGTGATTGCGTCTCACCTTGGCGATGTCGTACATGACCGAGATCTTGAACTCCCAGTCCATGAAGGTCTCCTCGGGGTAGGACACCAGGTCGTTCAGCACGTACTGAAGAGAAACAACCCTGTGTTGTTCTCTGCCTCCTTTAACCCGGCGACTCTGACCTCTTCCCCTCCGGTACCTACCCTCAGCGAGCCCCTCTCTCCGTACTCAAACACCCCAAACACACCCTGCTCCAGCTTCACCGTTCCATAAAACTTGGTCAGGTTGTAGTAGTCGATCTGCTGGAGCTGCACAGAGGAGAGGAGCATTCACAGGAGCTGCCGTTGACCTCCGACCAGCAGACGAGCGCCCACGTGAAGGGCGCCTTTTACCGCGTTCAGCTCAATCTTCTGGGTCTTGTTGAAGTTGCCGTCGGAGTGTTTGAGCTCCTTCAGGATGACGATCTGTCACAGCGTCACACACCTGTTCAGCGCTTCACAGCCTCCTTTATTTACCTGCAGAGCGCTGCGCTCACCTTCCTGTCGTAGAAAGCACGCTGAATGTTGAAGTTGGACTTCTTCCCTTCGTCTTCAATCTGATGGGAGCAAGAAAAGACAAACTGATGGGAGAAATACTGGCATGTTTGTCCCGCTGGTTTCATAACGTTATTATTAAAATCTGCAGCTGTAAAGTGCACGAAAAGCAGGTGTTGACGTTCACCTTGAGAGAGACCACGTTGTGTGTGTCGTTCTCCAGCAGCTGGATGAGGTCTGGGGCGATGTGAGACCACCTCTTCCTCATCTGATGGTCCCTCCTGTTCTGTCTACACACACACACACACACACACACACACACACACGTGTACAGAGATGACAGCCTCTGCCGCTGGGTCCAGGTGTGTGTGTGAACACTCACCGGTAGAACATGAAGGCGATGGTGGTGACCACCACCACCGTCACCGCCAGCACGATGAGGATGATGTTGTGAGAGGGCGAATCTGAACAAAAAATGTTGTTCAAACATTTTGTGTGTGTGAATGTGACTGTGTGTGTGTGTGTGTGTGTCTGTGTGTGTGTGTGTGTGTGTGTGTGTGTGTGTGTGTGTTTCTGTGCAGTACCGCTGCCTGGTCTGTAATCGGGGAGCCTTTTCCCCCAGATGAAGACAGGATCGTGATCCATCACCGTGGTTACGTTGGTCTCGGTGTCAAAACTGAATAAAAGTCGATACTGGGGACAAAGGACACACTTGTTGGGTGTGAGCCAACAAGGAAACGTGGAAACGGGCCACAGAGAGCACCTTGTGATCAGGGGTGGTCGTAGATGATGGACATGCTCCACGTCTCTGTCTCCATGACTGTCCGAGTTTGTAGGTTCCAGCACTTCCTGGGGACAAACTGGGGACAGGAGCTGATCTCACAGGCTAGCACTCACAGACTGTTGCTGCCCTGTGTTTCTACGGTAACCTGGACACAGTCCGAGAGGGTTTGACGACAGCCTCTCGTCCCCTCCAGCTGTTACCAGTGGAGTTAATCCTTCCTACTTCCCTTCCTGTCGCTCAACTTTCCCTTTATGACAGCCGTTCGGTCCTCTGTCGGAACAGCTGTGGACCTTCGGACCACACGGTAAACACACCCCTACTGTCCCACCGGGCCTGAGATCAGCCGTTTTTGGCGTCTTTCTCTCCTTCTCACCGTTGAACGAGGTGTTTCGGAAGTAATTCACGTTCACAAACTCCATCACTTGAACCTCGGATGCGTTTTTCTCCATGATCTTCCTCATCACCTGGCCGATCAGCAGCACCGCGTCATGGTAGGCCGCCATGTAATCGTTCATCTGCGGAGGGACAGAGAGCAGCAGCGTCTGTGTGTGTGTGTGTGTGTGTGTGTGTGTGTGTGGACCCGCGGGTGTGTAGCGTGCCGTCCTCACCATGCTGTTGCTGTGGACGTCTGGGTTGACGGTGTAGTTCCTGGTGTTGGGCATGGTCAGCACCAGCACGTTCTGCATGGACGCCATGGAGGAGGTGTTGGTGTAGTACTGGTCGCTGTGGGGGGGGACAGGCCTGATGAAACCTGCTCTCAGGGGAGCGGAGGGAGCGGAGGGAGCGGAGGGAGCGGAGGGAGGAGAAGCACTGACTTGTACAGGTCGATGAGCAGGAAGAGGATCTCGCTGCTGTCGGCCTCCTTGCTGCCGTTCTTGGCCTCCAGCAGGTCCAGAGGGGACCCGCACATGATGAAGACTGGAAGAGCAGCACAGGTTAGGGTTAGCTCAGGGGCCCCAGCCGGGGCAGCGCACGGCCCCTCACACCCAGATGTTTAAAGGAACCCGAAGACCACCTGGTTTTCCTCTTTTAAACCTCGTTTTCCCAGATTTGGGGTTTTTTTCCCCCATTTTCTCAAGTTAACTAGTGTAATATAATAAGAGATTTAGACACACAGCGCTGAACAGGCTGGGAAAGCTATCCATCCATCTGTCCATCCATCCGTCCACCCATCCATCCGTCCACCCATCCATCCGTCCACCCATCCACCACTCACGGTTGCTGCTCCGTTTCTGGGACGTCAGTATTTCGTTGAGCTCCTTGAAGGTGTGCACCAGGTTTCTCTGGACCGTTTTGGCAAAGGAGCCGGCATCCAGCGCGTTGACGTACCTGCAGGGTTGCAAAGGTGCTGCAGCATCGTTGGAAAACACACCTGCAGCTGTTTGTGTCCCTGACAAGCGGAGGACGGGGTGACCAGGAGGACAGGTGGACAGGCTCACCAGAAGCAGTCCTCGGTGTTGACGTCCTTCTTCAGCAGGTAGGTGCTGTTCCACTGGGGCTTCAGGCTGTTGGTGTGAGGCCAGAACTGGATGAAGAAGCTGGAGATCTTGCGCGCTGGTGGCAGCAGCCGCTGCAGGTTGGACGTGCCGTCGCAGGCGAGGCCGAAGCTCCCCGCTGAGATGATGGGCGTGCTGAGCTTCAGACCCTTTTCCATATAAAGAGAGAGAGAGAGTGTGTGTGTGTGTGTGTGTGTGTGTGTGAGAGAGAGAGAGAATCTCCTGGTATCAACAGGTTACAGCTGGAGGGGCCAATACCTACTCCACTATTTGAAAGGCAGCGTAGGTGCAGGTGGGGCCCAGCACGGAGCACCCGATGTCCCCTTCATGCTGCAAAGGTCCAAGGAGCCAGTTAAAGGGGAGGCCGGCTGAGGGCCCCACCGGTGTGTTCACCGGGGCCCCCCGCTCACCATCAGGTACTTGAGCTCCTCCACTCCTTCGCAGGTGGTGCTCTTGCAGCCCTGGTGTCCGTACAAGGTGGTGTTGAAGCCGCCAAAGTTGGCCGTCAGATTCAGCTGCACGCCTTGGTGAGGGTCGCAGACACACACACACACACACACACACACACACACACACACACACGTCAGACTGGTGTGTTTACCTTCTGCCCCTCTGAGCTCCTCAGAGCCATGACCAGCGTTCTTCAGCGGAGGAGCGACACACACTCTGCTGAATTACTGAGCGTTACCTTCTGAGTTCAGAGCCTTGTCTTTCTCTATGGCCTTCAGGACCTCTCCTTTCACGTACTTCAGGCTCCAGGACGACCACTCGTCGTCCAGCAGGATGACGTTGATGATGGAGGCGTGCATGCACGGGCTGATGCCTCCACCCCCGGCAGCCAGGACCCCCACCACACACACACTCAGCCACCAGCTGGCTGCTTCCATCTTCTCAACCGTTTAAAACGCCCCTCTCTCCTGCTCCAGGACCCAGAAATCCTCCGGAAGGCTTCGGGCTGCGAACTCCCGAGGGTGTGTTTGACAAGAAGAAAAAAACGGCAAAAACAGCCTCCGACTCGTCCCTGCTCAGACCCACAAGCCTTTTGTCTCTCTGCTCACCTAGGTGACTTGTTAATATACAACTTTTACAGAGAGGACATGTCACACATATACACATCACACACACACACACACACATACACACACCGCTGGAGGAGAACAAGGTTGGGAAGAGTGTTCACGCAGGACTGATGGTGGAATGAATGAACAGCGACAGGAATGAGCCATTTCTGTGTGTGTGTGTGTGTGTGTGGGAGACCCTAACCCTAACCTACTAACCTACCAACCTACTTATCTAGCTGCAAACACAGTCAAGCTTGTAAACATCTGAAAGACACCTGCAAGAAAAAGTAAGCGGCCGGGAAAAAAGAAACAAAGGTCAGTGCCGTAAAAGTCGTCACCGATAACACACACACACACACACACAGATCAATCAGTGATGTTTTTCTGCTTCACTACCATCCACGCCCAGCTATGCAATCAAGGCAACCCAGAGTTCACACCACTGAACACACACACACACACTAATAATACAGGAAATAGATCAAAATGATAAAGCAGATATGAGAAATGTGACATCTCACACACACACACAGACTAGGACACCCCCCCGTTTGTACTTGTGAGGACGTTTATAGAGAAAACACACCTAGCAGGCCCCTCCCCCGGCCTCAGCCTGACCCTTAACCCAGGTCTTCAGCTTTCAACACTCCTGAAGGGTTTGAGGATCGGCCAAAATGTCCCCGCTTTTCCGACAAGGACACACACACACACACACTCAGAGGCACTGAGATGAACCTTGAACCTCATTGATGGTGTGAATATCAAACAATGAGGGTTGAGGCCATAAATCTGTGTGTAATCGGTGTTTAAGGCGCTTGCGTGACCATGACGGACAGATTGCGGACTGATAA